>JWJA01004533.1:0-20721 GCA_000812885.1 Lanzia echinophila
GGCAGCAAGTACGTACCCTCTAGGTTCTTGTCTAGCACGTTTCACAACCCCTTTGATGTCATCACCCCTCGGTAAAGTGCTGACTTCGTGGTCCAGTTGAGGGGCTTGTTTTACAAGCCGGGAGCATGAAAGGAGGACCGGCAAAAGGCGAACTAGTCATCGCGATCTTCGAGCTGGCGAACTGCTTCCGAAACGGTGAGTTGTCTTTTTGTTCCCGGCAATCGTCTGCCACGACTGAAACCTTATTTCAATATGTTTTTTTTTTGTCATTTTATTCTTATTTAGACTAAACGAACTACAAATGATGGATTTCCTAAAGAGGTAATACTGATGCGGACAAAATTTCAGGATGGGGAGTAGCAAAAGATCCAATTGCAGCAGTGAAAGTAAGTGGAACCTTCGTCATTAGGTCGGCATATTGTCTGTTTATAATTGACTAACGCTATTCAGTATTATCAAACTGCAGCTGAACTGGGGGATACAGGTATGTAACCAGTTTCCGCCTAACTGTCTGCTCGCACCATTTACTAACGGTACCATAGATAGCATGAATGAGGTGAGCCTACCATTATTGACATCACAAATTGATGTTACAGTGATCGAAATTTCATATCGAAGTTTGCAGCCGAATTACTACTCGAGTTCTACATAGATCTGATCTAGACAATGTTAACGTTTTATCTTAGGTTGCATGGTGTTTCCTACATGGGTTTGGTAAGTTCATGGTTGGCCCCCTCCCAAGAACCTCGTAATCATCATGTTTGCCTAATCCAAAATGCTAACCACTTTTTCGTAGGTTGCAAAAAAGACAAAGTAAGTCACCAACCAATCACTCGATATCACCAGCCTCGACCATCCCATCCTCACTGTGGCTTGCGCATGTCGATTTCACATTGCATCTTGGGCAGCAATGGAGCATGCAGTCTTGTCTTGCGTCTTGCCTTGCATTACCTTGCCTTTCCTCAACCGAATGAGTTTTCCTCGGTTTTCGGTTTCCCCACATCCAAGCATACACGGATCACTCCCAACCAATAGTAAAAGATGAGGCTCAGTAACTAATCACATCTTTTCCTTGTAGTACCGAGCAGCACAGTATTTGCGGAAAGCCGAGAAAGCAGGTTCGAAAACATTAGGCAATACATGGTATGTCTTTACGTTTTCTATTGTAACCCCATGATGATATTTATTATTCCTCCAATTGCATGCGTTCTTTCGTACTGGTTTCTTACCTTTCTGGTACCCTGTCAAGCATTTACTTTCCAAATTGGGAATTATCGCGGTAGTCCCGTTTACCTTTGTCATTTTTCAAAGTATCTAAGTAGAAAAGAGTGACAAAATAACCGAGTGGAGCCATAATATTCTATGCGTACACTCAAGCGTCGCAGCAAGAAAAAGCGAAGTACAGAGATCAGTTGGCTCTCAGTGCTTCCTCGGTAATGTTGGTCTTGTTCGGTTCTGCGGCATCCTTGCAATTGCGTTGTTGGTGGATCAGTTGTGTGCTGACGGAATTTTTTTAATGGCTGCAGGATCTGGAAGGATAAATATAATTGATCCTTACTTTTAGTGGGAAGGGCCATGGTTGGTGGATGGGGTTCGTGGTGTCTCGGAGTTCTTTCTTACTACGATGGCGAAGGAAATGGATACTATGGTTCGCGATTTTTCACTTTTTTTTCTTTTGAGGAAGCGCCAGTCCCTATTGGGCGCATATCGTCATATCGTCGCATCGGGCATTATTTGATCTCTTCGTCTCGTCTTTGTCTCTCGGGTCAGCTCAGGTTCGGATCAGGTCAGGTTCAGGTCAACTGAGACACAGGGCCGAGCATGCGCCCGTTTATATTTTGGGGAGAGGCTTGGGAAAGGATCGAGACCTCGGGCGCACGGGTTTTAGGGGGGATTTTTTTATGAACGACCTCACGAGTCTCAAGTTCGGGATTTGGTATCACGTTATGGTTTCGTGGTCATGGTCACGGCTACGATGGATGGTGATGGATGCATTTGTTTGTGGCACAGGATAGATAGATAACGTTGAGTTTTGTTGTGAGGTGAGGCAGGTTTGAAATTGGAACTAGTAGGGTAAAAAGTTTCAATCCTTGGCTTTATTATTATCATTATTATTATTACTTTCAACTTCTCATTCAAAACTTCCTTCCTCTTGTGTGCGAAATGCCAATTTTCCGATTCGTGATCTAGGAATGACACCGTTCTGTGCCTCTGGAGGGAGTCTGTGGCTTTGATCATCCCATCTATGTTCATGTTCCTTTGCTTTGACATCTGCATTTGCATTTTGAATTTTACCCGTACCGTACAGTATGCTATGGTGTCGCAGTGCTGTGTTGCGCTGGGCTGGGCTGCTGTTGTATTACCTACGCCTACGTATGTACGTCAGGACCTGCATCTTGCTTTTGGGTATGGGTTTTAGATTTTTGTTTTTTTTCTTGGTTTGATGGTTTGGTTGGCTTGGCTTGCGATGTTAAATGTCAGTGTGAGTGTAAGTTTAGGTATGTTGGTATAGTACAATGATATCTACAACGAACGGGAAGGAAGAGAGAGACGTGAATCTAGCGTAGGCAGGAGGAAGGAAAGCAGAAATGGCTGGCGTAGAACTACTTGAGTACTGTAGACGAGGAGATCGTTATGTATGGATGGATGGATGGGTATATATGGATGGCACAGTAGTACTGAGAGTGCCAGTGGCGGTTTAGTGGCGGTTTGGTCATGGCTTGAAATAGGTTTTTGATATGTTATACTATAGTATGGTATAGCAGAAGTCCTCGTCGTATTGTATATTATATGTGTATGTACTAGTTTATTATTTTTATATTTACTTGAGGAATTTGGGAAGAGGTCTACCTAGGGTAGGTACCTAAGTAGGTAGGTAGGGTAGATAACAGATCTATGAATATTTAGATTGGACTGGATGGATGATATATGTAGAAATAAAAGTAATATATTTTCATATATTTTTTCCATATTTACCATTGTATACAACTTTACTCTTCTCATTTCGTTATACAAGGCAATTACTAGACCGAAGAAAACTTTTCTTAAGACGTATTGAATTTTAGAAATTTTTTTGAATAACGGGGCCATCAAATCAATTTTTTTTTTTTTTTCATTCGTTGGCTAGTTTCCTGATGTGCATGCTAACACCAACGCCAACGCGGGATACACAAAACGGGAAAAATGCACCATCAGGGAAGGTACAGTATCTTGATTTTCTTCATGGTTAGCTTGTTACTTGGGGAGGTATTGAAGAATTTTGCTAGGTGGGTAGTACGTACTGCTACGATATTATACCTATAGAGAGAGAGAGAGAGAGAGAAGTTATGTTTCGCAGCTGCATTGCACTCACTGCACAGCACATGATATGGGAGGGGGGAGGTTTTTTTTTTCAATGCACGTGAGACGCGTGTTTTTTTCTTTTTACTTCATTGTTGAATCAATCGAAATCTAGATGTTGTGTGTGTGTGATTACTTGTTTCGTTCCTTCCTTGTAAACTGGGTGGAGATGGAGATGGAGATTTTCCATTTTGGGGAATGACATGAATACTAGGTAGATAGATGTGGTTACCTTTTTAGGGTTGGTAGTTAGATAGTATATATAGTATAGTACTTTCCTTCTTGGGGAGTGGAAGTGGAAGTGGAAGGAGCGACTTCCTCTTTTCGATTTCGATGAGATTTAGAGTTTTAGTGCGTTTTAGCGCGAGTATAAACCCCCCCCTCGGAATGAGAAATTCTGATTTGTTCTGTACATTCTTTCATCTTTATATTCTGTGAAGGGAATTTGGATTGAGATTTCGGTTTTGATGGTAATGTGGGAGTAGGAGGGAGATGTGCAATGCAATGCAATGCGATGCATGTTCATGGTTATGGTTATGATTATGGCACTGGATGGTGAGAGGTGAGGTTAGATGAGGATTTTTGGTCTTTAGTTTTTTTGATCTTTTCTACTAGTCTGTTTAATTTGGTGATGTTATTTACTATATTTCTTTTCTGGGGAAGGTGTATACAATATACAAATGTCCCAAAAGGGATATATGTAGAAATATAGGATTGGAGTGCCGGAGCTAGGAGGAAATGTTGGATTAGACTACTGTATGTACGTAGCTGGAGATGCAAAACGAAGTCTATTGTATGGTACTGGAGATACATAATGGGATGAATATATATGTATATGTATATGTCATGCTATGCTATGCTATGTAATGTAATGTACTGTCTGGGTAGTATAGTATAGTGTAGTGTAGTGTAGTGTGGAGAATGGATGGATGAAAAATGCGGCTTCACCGCCTTCGATGAGGTCCTCATCGTTGTGGATATACACGGATATGAATGTGGAGAGAGAGGATCGAAGGATGCACATACATACATACTACAGTAGTTACAGCACAAGTAACAGTCTCAAAGATACTTACTGCAAAGTCCTAGGAATAAGTACTTACTGTATAGTAAAACAGGGAATATGATTCGAGTGCTTATTGTACAGTATGTAGATGGAGATTTTCGGCGTGGGTCTTTTTGTATGTATGTACAGTATCCACCACATCGTACCATAACATATCATATCACATCACATCAAAACTTCTAGAATTTTTTTCTTCTTTTCTTTCTCGGCATAGTATAGTACTTACATGCATGTCATAGATATGAGTGGATTCCTACCTGTAAAAGCCGGATAGACTCGGGTTCATTGAATATCGCATTCGAGGATTGGATTGGAGAGGATGGAAGGAAGGTATGTACATAGTTTGTTGAGGAGAATTTTCCCCGTTGCAGATGCAGTTGGGGCATGTAGATAGATGGACTAGTACAAGTATGCTATGCAGAAAAAAGTTATGGGTTCATATAATACTAATGTTATATGGATATTACAGTGCAAATCTGATGAGAATTGCAAGACTGCTCTGCAATGGACGGGTATAAGCGCAACGAAACAGACGGACGACAGACACACGAAGTCAAGTCGAGGAAATAAACGTAAAGTGGAGAAAGCAAAGGGAGTACCCGAAGTGGAGTCCAACACTACTAACTAGTATGTAAGTGGGTTTGGTTGGCTTTGGCTCAAGCTTCAACAAATCGCTGTATCGGCATCGGGTTCAAAATCTACTTTCTAATTCTCGGCATAGCATCTATAGCATCTATCATATGGTAGTGGCAAATTTTTGGTTTTGAATCTGTATGTATGCGTCGCGCCATCTATGTACATACTTACGAAGAAGGTATGGTATACTAGTATTCTGTAAATCGATATTTTTAGCGCGAGGAGCAATGCGGTGAGAGGAGAGTGAAGTGAGCAAGCGAGTGAGCAAGTGAGCAAAACGTATAAGCAGCAAATCAAAAACAGAGCCAAAGAGAAACACACATACATAGAAGCAAAAGACAAAACATGAAACATGAAACAAATCCGAACCCAAAAATAAACATGAAACATGAAACACGAAGCTCCGTTTTTGTTCTTCATAAGCAAAGTAAGCTAGCTAGCAAGCAAGCACTAGACTGCAGTGAAGATCGGTTCAGACATACATACATAGTACATACATACATATCATCGTCACTTTCTTCCTACATACACTAAAACTAGTTTCTACCCCGTGTAACGTGTTCGTTTCAGATTATTTTATGTTTCATGATGGCTTTTTTTTGTGGAGGGAGGCGGGGTTGGGTTGTTATTGGGGAGTGGGTTTTTTGGGGGAGGATCACTGGAATGATTGATGGATATACGGATGGAGTATTGAGAAGGATGAATGATGATGGGTGGATGGGTGATTGGGTTGAAATATGGATGATTATTGTACGAGCTGAGGTTAGTTGTAGAGAGAGCTGAAGGAAAGAAGGTGATGTACTGTACGTACAGATAGATACACTTCGATGTTCATTTTGCTTTACTTTTCTTCTACTTTTACTTACATTTTTTCAGGCTTGGGATTGGGATTCAAGTTAGGCTTTAAGAAAATTCCCAGATCTAGTTTTTTGCTAGCTAGGTTCGTCGATTTTGTTTGTTGGTTCGTTGGTGAGAGGTGATTGGATGGTGCTTGTGGGTGAGGAACTTCACTTCATCTTTAACTAGCATGACATGAGATTGGATTGGATGACGAGTTTGCTTTCCTTGTAACAATAAATGGGTATAGTGTTTTGTGGAGCTGGAGGGGTTGGTTGAGTACCCAGTATGAAAGTGTGGGTGGATGTGGATGTGTATCGGATTAGAGATGAAATGGGATTGGTTGTTGAGAAAGGAGATTGTGGTTGGTTCATGGTGATGGGATGGATCATTTGAAAATGTGACGAGTAGGATAGGGAAGGGAAGGGAGATTCGTAAGAGTGAGTACAAGGCAAACATTGAGATGGAGATGAAGATACAGTGCTTACTTCATTATGACTGGTTGCTGGTAAGAAGCAAACCTCAACATCTTGAGTAATACAAGGCAATAGTTACATATACATCAACAAACATGTACAAAGTCAAGTAAGCAAGTAAGCGCAAGCAGTCATAGGAATTCAAATCGCAGAGTAGATAGCATGTCACAGTAGCATAAGGCATTCAAATCACAAAGCAAAGAACATATCACAGCAGCAGAGAGAAGTAAAAATTTGATCATGATGAATTTCTCATGTTTCTTGGTTTTTCTTGTATTTTTTTGTTGTCTGTTTCTTGTCAAGGTGCAGTTAAATACATAGTATCCTCCCAAAACCCAATCCAAATACCATTGACAAAGAAGACTAAATACAAGAAAAAGCCAAAAGTAAGAATCCCGAAATGAGACTTCTGAAAATGTGTTTCCACCATGTCAAAAACCCATTGACTGATCGAAATCGGAAGGAAATAGGTACGTCAAGGAAAAGCTCCGATTATGATGCGATCGGCCGTTGTGGTGTGCTTCGTTTTCCCCAATACCGTGAGGTATGATCATCATCCCCTAGCCATGAGTAATTGCTATCATGACTCCCGAAGATAGATCCGTAAAAAAAAAACTTTTAATAGCGTGTATGCGAGGTCATCGATCGTATAGGTGTAATCGCTTCGTGAGAACAAACTTGGAGGGGGTATTTGCGTGTAAGAATTGCGCGCGATGTGTGTGTATCTTTATGTCGTAATAAGGTAAAAAAATTCATGAAATAATTCGTGGTAACGTAGTGTAGTCGTAATAATGATATGATAAGGCAAGGAAAATTGGTTGCTATGTATAGCTTGGTGTGTGTAGGGTTTTTGTAATCCCTCCCTTTCCTTCCAATCCGTCCAGTCCAAGAGAGTCCATTCTCCTCCATTAACCCCCACCCAATTTACAATATGTATTTCCCCTGTCCAGCTGCGAGCTGCTGTCGTCTTATAACTGGCGAAAAGTAATAATAGAAAATCCCCAAGTTTGATGACCCGTCGCTAACTATGATCGATGATGATGCAATAATAGGAAATAAACATAACAATTTGAGAGCCATAAAAACCATGAGACCATGAACCAGAAAAGCCATTATGAAAAATCCAAAAACAAAAATAAAAGTATTAAAAACAAATCGCTCGCTGTTTCGCTCCAAAATAGAAATTAGAGATTTCCGATAAAAAAAAATATGCGTGAGCAACAAAGTCTCTGATCGCAATGAAGCCGTAAATCATGAAAGCCGTAAAGATAAAAACCAGTGATGAAGTATTGATATCGAAGTGGAGTTGATGATATGACAAGAATTTTGGATTGAGCTAAATTTAAATTTAAGCTCCCGTTGGTTCACACTCTTCTTGGCCATTTCTCGAATTACATTCCGAGACAAGTTTAGCGAAATTTCTTACAACTTCACTTGGAACTTGATCCCAAAGTAATGAGCGAGTGTAGACCTCTGCAGCCGATTTCTTGGAATTCGATCGCATGGCAGCAAGTGATTCACCGAGATTTTTTCGTCCTTGAGAAGTTGATGTTGTTCTAGGAGCATTGTCGAGAAAGTCCTGGGAAGTCAAGCCGTTATATTGTGCTGCAGACAATGAAAAGGCTTGTTCGTTGTTTTGTTCTTCGGTAGGTTGCGAAAGAGTGTTGGCGAGATCTCCAAGGGTTGAAGATGTGACGCCGACCATTTCACTTCCTCCCATAGAAGGGTTTTGGGTAGTGGACCAGGCGTTACCAGATGGAAGAGGAGCAATTGCGTTGGTGACGTCAGAGACAGCAGACACGGTTGATTGTTGAATACCAGCATCCTTGAACACATCCTCGAGGAGTGTTGCAGATGCAGCACGAACATCATCCGACATGCGTGGAATGCTGGGAGACGTGCCCTTAGAAGCGACAAAAGCACCAACAAGAAGCAACATCAAAAGCAAGCCTTGGGCAGCAGGCTTCTCGGGCTCGCTGAGAAGGGAAGTATCGACCTTCTTAGCTGGAACCAAAGAATTCTCAACCTTGACTTCACTCTCCATAGAGAAATCGTTCAGGAATGAGATGTTGTCCCAATTGCCGTCCATGGTCAAACCATCAATGTCAGAGTAGTCGGCAGAGAAGCCAGTCGAACTAGGAACAGTTGACATGGCGGTGCTCTCCATCTTCTGCATGTGGTCTGTGAGGACGCTCACTTTCTTGCGGAGGTCGCCGGTTTCGAGGGTGTGAGTTCGCACCATCTCTTCCTTCTCCATCTGCAAGGCCTCGATGTATTGTTGGTAGTGTTGCTCTTTACGAGCATACTCATCCAAAGCAAGTTTTGCTTCAGCCAAGTCCTCCTCAAGATCGTTGATCAAAGCAGTGTAGTGCTTCTTCTCATCCTCGAGGCGCTCAGTGTGCTGCTTCTTTCGTTGACGTGAGTCAAGACTGTTATTAAGGTTAGCGCCAGTATGTAAAAAAAGTTAAGCGAATGATAAACTTACGCTGCTTGTCTGTTTCTCAATAATCGCTTCTGTTGCTTGAGCTCCTTAATCTCTTGCTCATCAGTTGATTGAGCAATAAGTTGATCGATGTTGGTAAGATTCCTCTCGGCTGGAATGTCGAAGCGAGCATTCTTCTTTCGGATACCATCTCCCCTTCTGGACATCTCGGGATGAGATCGTAGAGTTGGGCTGTGGGGTCGCATACGTTTCGGCATGCGATGATCCATAGATTCCGCTACGGCCCAATCCTTTTGTGGTGATGGATGACTTGAGCCAATGGTGTTTGCCGAGAAGATAGGAAGCTGATGGTTGCCAGGGTTGGTGAAAGGAGTTTGAACAGGACGTTGGAAGATAGGAACATTGACCTCAAATTCAGATGGAAGCCCATCGTGACCTTGCATAGGCGTGCTCATACCCGAACTGTTCCCCATTCCCCATCCGTGGTTTGAGTGACCGTAAGCTGCATTTTGTGCGGCCTCGATACGCATGAAAGGATTGTTGCTGTTGTGTTCGACAAAGGGATTGTTTGAAGCCATTGGTTGCATATCAACATGTTGCCATTCATCACCCTTGGGCGAGAATAATGTGGAAGATACTGCAAATGATTCCCTTCGGCTATTGTCCATGGGTGGTGACATTTCCAAACCAGAATCTAACGCAGAGTGATCAAGAATGTTTTCATCAAGAATGCTTCCTTCATCCTCCTCGAAATAGTTGTGAGTTTGAGTATCGACAGATAACGACGACTGCCTATAATAATTGTGCATTGGAAAGGCGGCCATAACTTCTCAAGTTTATTCCAGTTGTGTATGTGTGTGATGTGGGTGTGATATGATTGAAGTAATAGTAGGCGGGTGGTAGTGGGTTTATAAAAAGAGGTGGGCTGTGGGAAGCGAGATGTTTATTTTCGGATGAAATTGGATGGGGTAAAAATGATTGGAGTAGTGGCGGTGAGAAAAGGTAGAAAAGTTATCGGTCGTCAACGATCACGAAAAACTTGGAAAATAATTATCGGATATGAAGGGATAATAATAATCTTGGTCGGATGAATATGTTGATAGATGATAATGATGATGATGTATGGAAGAAACACTTTTATCTTGTCTTTTTTTCCTCTCAAAGTAAAAAGAACAAAAAAACAAAAGGAAGTGTGATCTTTTGGTGTGATGGGTTGATTTGGTGGTAGATGAGATGGGGGGGTAGAGGTCTTTTTAAGATATTGAATCTTTTTGGGTAGAAAAGTAAGAATTCTTCTTGTGGGAAAGAGTGGGAAATCTTGAGTTGATATGTGAGGGGGACAAAAGTGGAGGGGGGAAGGTAAAAAAGATTTCGATGAGTGGATGAGTGAGTGGATGGGTGGGTTGGTCTAGGTTCCCGATATGATACGGGTAAAAAAAAATAAAAATATTTGTATAATAAAAATAATAAAAAGACAAACAGTTAAAAAAAGATGGTTGTATGTATGGGTAGGTAAGATGGTAAGGTCGATAAAGTGGAGTATGGAGATACAAAACTGCAAATAGTAATGAAGTTGATGGGTCGTATGGTGGTAGTAGTGGTAGTGCAGATTATTTGCAAAGCAGGTCTTTCTTTTTAACTTTTAGCAGCAATAGCAAGAAAGTGGAATAGTCGGTCGTGCAGTTGCAGAAAGCAGCAAGTATGTATGTATGTATGTATGTATGTATGTAGGTAGGTGGGTATGTAAGTCGAGTTGCAGTAGTAGTAGCAGCAGCAGCAGCAGCAAGTAGTAATAAAAGAGGAGCACGTTTTTCTTTTCTTTTGTTTTAGTTTGGAAAATTCGAGCGAGGAATATAATATAAACAATAATAATAAATAAATATGAGTGTCTTTGGTAGAGTATGGAGGAGGAAGAGGAGGAAAAGGTGGTTCCAGATGGGATATGCACAACTAAGATGCAGGTAGGAGGAAATACCGTTGGCAGAATTATTGGCTGTTACTGGTATGAGGTGAGGTGAGATCGTCCGTAATGATTCAAAAAGAGCAGAAGAGGAAAGTTAAAGTAAATAAAAAAAAGTCAAGGGACTTTTATCTCTCTCTCTCGCTCGCTCTCTTTTTCTTTTAAAACAAATGATTACCTTTTTGAGAAAGGAAGCTAATTCATGAGTTTTATGGGATGAAAATCATATCATTTGGATTTGCAATTTGAATAGATTTAACTTAGAAAAGCTAATGGGGAACATTTTATGTGCTACCCGAAAGGTTCAAGGAAAATCCATTTGTGGAGTAAAAGATGTACCTTGTATATTTTCTCTTCCTCTCTCTCTCTCTCTCTCTCTCTCTCTATCTCTCGCTTTCGCTCTATCTTTTGAAGTAAGTACAGTAAAGCTCTAAGAAAAGACTTTTTACTTTGCCTTGCTTGTTCTAAGCTTTAATTTCTAATATGATTTTTATATTTTGATATATATGGCTATAGATTGATTGTCATTTGTCTTGGTCTACTACATTATCAATTCCCGTAAGATCCGCTCCGTATGTATACGAAAGATGATATATTTATTATTCTAAGAGTCATTCATGCTCTTCTTGTAGTAGCAAGCACTATTCCCATCCATTATTCCAAATTTATCTACAATCAAATTGTTCCTACAAAGAGATATATTTACCTATTGTATGTACCTCATTCTCATTACAAGGGAAGTAAAGAAATACCATTTACTGTATATAAAAAACGTTATGTAGGTAGGGAGAGCGGGAAAAAGCAAGGCAAGTGCGGGTACTAACGATTAGTATAGTACTTGCATCTCTGTTGCATGATATTCGCATCTCTAATTCCATTTCAATTATTATATTGTTACTTTGTACTCTTTACTCTCTCTCTCTCTTTCTCTCTCTCTTTACAATCAATAAATATAAATATCATTCTTTTAAAAGTCGGATCGGATGAGGGGTTATTTGTTTGATTGGTTATTTATGCCTATCCTCCCTCTATTTAGAATTTAGAAAGGAGATCTGACAGGTAGATAGCACGGTTATACCTCTTTATCGCTATCTAAACTTCTCCACCATCGGTAATCTTTCTAGGAATGGAATATTCTACGGATCAAAGCAAAAAAATATAGACGTTTTCTAGGTAGTTCCTAGAATATATAAAAAATCATTTCAGTTTATCTAGAGTATGAAATTTAAGTTAAAGTATGGCATTAAAGTTTTAATGCTTGGAATTAATGAGGATATATAACCCTTTACTAGGTATATACTTACTTGAAATTCTATAAGTACATTATACCAGTATCACTCACTACCTACTATAAACTCAAACTCAGTGTAGAGAAATCAGACCAAAATATCAGACGTTAAACACAACTGTCATGGGGTAAAAGATTCTACAAAAGAGAATGGTAACACACACAAGAAAAGAAACATGGATTATTTTGCCTTGGCTCCTTCATATTCCCTGCTTCTCGTCAGGTTGGGCATCTATGGATATCAAAATGCTGGATACCTGCACCAAATTGAAAGCCACCGATAGGTTAAATACCCAAGATCTTGCATACCCTACTACCTACAACTTACTACCTAGGTAGTAAAAGTAGTAGTCGAAAGTAGCTTTTTGTTTCTCTTATCCTTGTTTTAACTGTTTTTTTAATACTTTAGATGTCTTTACTCATTGGAGTCGATTAAAAATATTCAAAAACTTTCTTAACTATTTGGGTAATCTGAGTAACTTTGGCTCGTAATAAGAATCATTCAACTACCAATCATTGATTTGAGGCAATCATTCTTCCCCTCAATAAGAGGTCACTTTATCGATCACGCGTGTCGCTCTCATGGGAGAACCCCCTTCATTTTTGGATTTTGATACGAACCAAACCCCATTATTTTATTCATTTATTATTTCGCTTAATCTTTTAAATCTTTTTTTCTCTTCCCCCTCCAAGCTTGGCCTGGCCTGGCCCTGGGCATGAATCATGATCAGATCTTATTATTGAGCAAATGGAATTCCGTCATATCATTTATAATTCTCGGGCTCGGCCCATTCCATCCCATATCGGTCATCATGTCCGGTTGTCTATTCCCTTCTAACATATTCTTCATCAATAAACCAACAGCGAAGAATACCCGTGGACAAGAAGCAGGCCGGTTGATATGGCCGCAGATGCAGTATCTTTCAAGTTGTGAAGCCTCAAGTGATCTGAAAGCCTCAAGTGATAGGTGATTATTCACCTACCTAATCAAATGATCTTACATGCCCAATCTAACTTCATTCCTTAATCCTATGAATTTGTGAAGGGTAGGGCAAGCGGTTCATTGGTTAAAGAAGCATACAAACCTTCCAGTAGGCTTCCACATAAGATTTACCCTACCTGGATATAAGTCTCGTCTCCCACTTGTTGGTGCCGGCAGCGGGAAGAAAAACTTGTACAAAATCCGTGTCAAGCTATACTACAGTTTGGCCGTACATATTATTTGCTGCTATACTGTTTACAGGGTTCGATACCAATATCCTAGTAACAATTATACCTCAGGTTCCTAAGCATACCTCATTTGAACGGAGATATGGTGCTACGAGTATCGGTGAGAGCCTAAAGACGGGAAGTCGCAACGTTTCGCCCTGCTCTATGGAGTCTATATTGGCATTTCATTCGAATGACGGGGTTAAGTCCAAAGTCCAAAAAAGATCTCCTAAAGCGCATAAATCGTATTGCGCGTATGACGGCATTTTAATCTATATCGAACTTATTCCTTTGAGATCGGTAAGAAGATTTGGGTAGATTTACGAGATTTCCAAGGTAGATGTGGGGGGTTCCAAAAGATATGTCCCAAATTCCAATATCAAAAACTAGGAGAGACCTTTGAGAGAGAGGGGAAACGACGATGATCCAAGCAACAGATCCAACTTTGGGAGTCGGTAAAGGTCGATTTTCAGTCTAGAACATGTCATGGAAGAAATTTCGAAGGTAAGGTTAACGTTAAAAGAAGAAATTTGATCGGTACCGCCGATATACCAGTTAATTACTATTACTACTACTAATGTACTACTAATGTACACTTGAGACCTAGGTACAGTAAGTCAGTACCAAGGTATTTCCAAGTTTCCTAAGCAATGTACATCGTATATACCTACAACTAAAGAAAGAGAAGAGTTAAAGAGAAGGGGTTTCAAGACCGTTGTACCCTACCCTACCTATCAAAACCACCTATTTCCCTACCGCTCATCGGCGCATCGGGAACTGTTACATGCTTTCTACTGTATCTGAGTGGGGTACAATGCTACAAGCTACAAGGCCAGAGAGTAAAAAAAACACCAACCGAATCCAGATTCTCGAAGCAAGATTTTCAATTGGAGAATTCGAGTGGCTGGGCGTATCATCGTTCTCGGTTTTATTTATTATTGTTATTATTTTGCTTCCCCATGTTATGTTATGAAAATCACGAAAATGATTTGCAAAGACGCGTATCTTATCGAGTACCTAAGACTCTAAGAGTATTTTTGATACATCATGTTTCTAGTGATTCCTACCAATTGATACGATTCGATCCAAATCGAACACTGAGAAACACAACGCGCCTCCATTCTTTTTGTGTACCACTGAGATGCCAAAAGCTGATTAGTGTAAGAGGAACGAGCATGGCTTTGGCATGGCGAGGTTGTCAAATGGGAGTACCCGCGCAGCCGCGGGATCGGATGTACAGCCTCCTGTTTCTTTCTATCCTGACTTCATTCTTCAATCAATCGAATCAAAAAGAATAAAAAGACTTGTTTCCTTTTCATTTCTTGTCTTTGCTTTCCTTCACCGCTAACTGGTTTTAAAATACCATACCATACCTAAGGCTTAAACTAACCTAGGTACTTACCCTACACTACCCTACCTTACTACGTATACTCCGCACCCAGGTCCAGGTCCAAGTCCAACGAACCTAGCCTCGGAACCTGATCTGAATCCCGATATGACAATTGCCAAACAGGACCATCTGTCGTAAGCACTGTAGGTAGGCAGTTCAATTATTCTTGTCAGGTATAGTATAGGTATGGTATGTAGGTAGCTAAGCCATAAGTTTTAAAATAAAATCCCATCCCAAGTAAGGATGTATGGAAATAAGACCCAATCTAAGCCAAGCCAAGCTAAACCAAGCCACCAACCAGCAATGCTTAATCGTCGACAGGATTGTCGGTCTATGTTTCATCTTGGCTCTTAGCCTTCTAACGGTTTAACCTAGCTATCCGCGCAAGGCTTCGTAAAGAAATTCCCACCGAACAGGATGTGTCCTTGTAATTGAAGTTCGCACTTCCCAGTCTAGTCTAGTCCAAGTTTCTAAGAGCTACCTAACAAGCCCATGAACTTGGATGTAAGTAGAACTAAAGCCTATGGAAGCCAAGTGGAGCAGAAGGGGCAGCATTGCAAATCAAAGTCGTCATGTCTTCCTTGGAATTAAGGAGCTGAACTACATGCGGCGCAATATTCCTCTTACTGATCAAAGCTTTTTTCCAAATCCTCGCTCCACATCATATCATATCATACTCAGCATATCATATCATATCTTATCATACAATAATATATCATATCCAACTTTAACTAATTACCATTTTGCTTGTCCTAGTCGCCGAGCCCCTTGTCCTGTATCTGAATAGTTCCGAACTCCGAACATATCTAGCTAGACCGAGCAGGTAAAGTAAAGTGGATGTAAAGAAGAACGGCAAAACGGTGGTAGAATAAGGTTAACTAAAACTAAGGTTATGGCATAACAAAACAAATTAATGAGTAATCAAGCTTCAGAGGGTTCCAGAAAAAAAGATTATAGTGTAGTGGGATTGGATGAACCGTGACTCCCCTCTCTCTCTGCCATGGAAAAGGGCCAAGAAGAAAGGCAAAAATTGAGTTTTTTTCTCTTGGGAGATATGATATCGGACGGGGAAACCGGGGTATGTATAATATGGTATTGTACTTGTACTCCTCTTTACAGTATGATTGGAACTACATGATTGATCGATTGATTGATATTCGATTCGCATGAGAGAGCTTGAGCTTCAACGTGAGAAGTAATCTCCGATTAGAGATCCATTTTTCCAATAATAATTTTTTTTTCTTGTGTTTTGTGTCTTGTGTCTTGTCTTCCGAGAGTAGGGTAAGAAAAAGGGTATGATAATCGGAGGGGACGAATGCTTCCAATGAATGGGTGGATGTGAGATGCGAGATGGCTTTAGCGACGGATAGTGGCAGATTTGAGGAGGAGATGGTCCACTGTTTTCCTTTTTTTGGTGGTTACCCTGCTTGTACTGTAGGTAGTGGAAGTGGAAGTGGTGTTGTGTTTGGTGGAGGGAAGGTATGATATGGTGGTATCATCGACGTCTGTTTTGTTCATCTGTCTCTCTTGTGGTCTGCTTGTCTGCTTGCTTGTTTTACATTGTATTCCTTTTCTGCAGCTACGAGTCATAGCATCACATGATCATTTCCACTCGAGTCCTCCGATCTGGCATGGCTGCTTCACAAAAAATCTTCATCTTTGTGTTTGGTCTCTCCTACTTTTGTTATCTAGATCCATCCCAACAGGCAAGCGGAAGCGAGCTATAGTTTTGAGGATATGCTTAAGATTGTTACATCACTTTTCAAGCCAAGTCATGTCGAGTGAAGAAGCTATGGCAAGCTCCATCTTGTGTTTCCCCCAATGGTGATGGCGTCTACATACAAGAAGAGAACAAGAACGGAGGAACTAATACTGACGAGTACTCGAGGGGGCTGGAAAGGTGGGATGTTGATCGGGATTTACACTGCAATCTTGACGATCATCTGCTTTAGAGGCTTGTCTCGTCCGTTTTGTAGCGGGACTCTTTTATCTGCTTCATTGAATTTCAAAATTACTGGCTCTACTAGTCTTACATCTATCTATCTATGTCTCATGATCGCAGCTGATGGGTAGAAGTTTACTATTCTCCTGCTCACATCCTCCAATCTGGATAGAGCATAACGTGATTTTATCCGAACCCCTCCCTTTCAAAGGGTTTGATGTTTCTCCTTTTGTGATATCCGCATAGTACATCATTGATCTTCATCTCCATTACAGCAATAATACATTTCTATTTCTTATTGAGAATACTCCATGCTAATCCTACAGTGCTTCAATATCCACCCCGTACTTCGGAAAAATTACTTCCCCAGACTCTGCACGCAAACGTGGTGAACGCTCGGCCCACTTTCCCTTTGTTATCAAAGACATCTTCCACATGGTTCACACAGACGTCGTCTTGCACTGCATTTATATCCACAGCCAAAAGTTTGTCTCTCTCACGGACGGGGTGTTTCTGTTATAGTAGTGTATTGCATGGGAAATCCGCTTTCTTCTCCACCTTCGACCATTATGGGGGCAACCGCACATAAGCTTATCTTACTTTCAAGAATGTATTGGCATGCACTCGGCATTTATATCTGCTGATTTCGAGACATCAAGATTAGGGATCCAAAAGTTTGTCTCTCTCATAGACGGAGTGTTTTTGTTACAGTAGGGTATTGCATAAAAAGTGCTTTTCTTCTCCACCATCAACCATTATGGGGGCAACCGCATATAAGCTTATCATGTACATACTGTACTTCCAAGAACTTACTAGAATATACTCGGCATTCATGTCTGCTGATTTCGAGACATCAAGATGCATGCTAATCGTACACCAAATGCTAATGAGGCATCTTCTTTTGCCGTGGCCCGAAACAGCCATAGACAATACTGCAATGGGGTATGAGATGCCAAGTCTGCATCAACCAATTTTGTTTTTGATGCTATGTCAATCAACATCTTTTACGTCAAAGTCTGAGGAGGTATCATATGTATTGTATAGAATTCCTTGGTATATTAGCACATGGTGCATACTCTTCGAAATTCTTTGAGCATGGACCATGGCGACGGAAGGCTCGTATACCGTGTAGGTATAAGCAACCTCAGACCGCACAAAAACCCGCAAATCATACCGCCTTCTACGTATGTATGTCATTGTGCTTTTCCATAACGAAATCTGCTGTTACCTTGGTTTTGACATCTTCTAAATATCGATGAATACTTAATATGATGCAAATGTAAACCCCAATTGCGGAAATCCAAGTACGAATTCCCAAGAGGGGTTTTCATCGCCGGAGCAAGTGTCTCATATCCACTGAAATTCGAGATTTGAATACCATTATGCTTCACCGTACGAGTATCGATAGAAGATCAATGTGCTAATCCTCTCTCCCCTCACTTGCCACCCCGCTTAGATCACTATATGTGCCTCCCTTCCTTCCTGTACTGTATTCGCCACCGATATACATACAATAGTATTGGCATAGCAACAATGCTACATAGGATTATAGGGGCCAAGCGAATCATATGACATCTCTACAGTATCTCAAGCATCAATGCCCATCGTTCTAATCTTTCAATCCCGATCCCATTCCTATGTTTACTCCCTCTCGGATCTCAAGACCATAAACAGCTAGCTACTATACATGTTTTCAGAAAAAATCCAATTGCCAATAATTCCCCCTAAACCCCTCGTAGAAAAAATGATAGACCATCTATCTCACTCACCCCACAACGCGACAGGAAGTGAGTAACGCGTTATCTTCGCACTCTTCGCATCTCCTTCCTATCTTACGTACTACGGTACCCATTCAACGCGCCATCACTTCCATTTCCATTTCCATTTCCACCACGCAAAAAAAAAATCCCCGAAAACCCCGATCCTCAGTCCCGCCAATCCAGAACGCAAATCCAAAATAAAATAAAACTCAAACACAAAACAACGAACCCATCCGCGCCAATCCGTTCACAAGACTCCAAAAGTGACGGTGAGCGGTGAAGAAAAAGCGTGGAAATCTCGGCTATGATTGGGAGTTTGAGGAGTCGAATGCCCCGGCTAGTGGTGGAGGGGTTTGGATGGTCCGGGCGGAATGGGTCTCTCTCCACTGCAGAGCTTCGGAGAAAAAGCCAGAAAGAAAGATTTTCGTTTTGGTTTCGTTTGGTTTTCCCTGCTTTTTTCTTCTTCTTTCCTTTCTTGGTGATTGTGGGGAGCGAGCGGGAGGGTTGTTGGTTTTGAGTTTGGTGTTGGTTTATTGTTTTACTATGTACGAACGAACTAACTATTTTCATTTTGATGGTTTTTGATCATGTCGACCGAACCATAATCTTCGTATGATGAATGAAAAAGATATTCGAAGGAGAAAATCGGGAGCTAGAATAGAATAGAAGTGCCGAGACCCGGGACTTAAGAGTACGTATGTGCTCTTGGGTTGGGTACATACTCACTGCGCATTATTATGTATACTGTACATAACATGTATCGCCGTATTGATAGTGGATAGCCATGGAACGAGCAGAGAAGAAAATGAAAAGAAAACCGGAAAAGGAAGAGGATGAGGAAGGAAGCAAAAACTATAATCCGGAGATCTTCAGCAAGGTTTCTTATTCGGTATTTATGTTATGGTAAGTATAATGATACATACTGTACGAAGTAGTTAGATGGCAGAATTGAGATGTGCCGTGACCACCTACATACATACAGTATCTTACTTACTCTACCGTATGTAGTTCGAATGTGCGATTGTCACAATTTCCGTACAGTATAGTACTGCACTGCATACACACCCTACATACATACATGCTGTACATCTACAATCGATGTCAGTCAGTATCTACAGTACAGGATCTCCGTAAAAAAAGACGTGATATTAACTCCGAAAACATTGGGAATCCACCTCGAGGATTCGGGGGTTGCGTCGATCAATTTTGAGATGCTATGTATGGCTAGCCACTACTAACTACCATTGTTTCAAATTGTTTAAGAAGACGGATTTCTTCAGAGTAGGTAGGTATGTACTATATGGGTCTACTCCACTGCCTTTGCATATACACAACTCCGTAGACCGAGTCGAGTCGAGTCAATAGTAGAGCAGCGTAGAGCAGAATAAACATGCCGAATCTAGTCTAAGTGAGAGGGAAAAAACTGCAATCAATGTCCTACCACCCATCATGTAGAATCAGAGACATACACCCACTTATGTCGCAATCCTGCACCACCTCCCTCCTCCATATATTCTCAAACCTCACCTCTGCACTCTTACATATAGTATAGCACAAACCAACCACTGGAGACTCCATAAACACACAAACCCACCCACCTACAGTACCATACCATAGCATACTCCACCATCCTACATAAACCTCACACCACACCACACCACACCAGCATGTATCAAAACAACTCCACACTCCATCCAAGCCAGCCAACCATCCAGTCAATCCTCCGTAACCCGCTCCATCATCCATCCCATCCAAAAAGCCCCAAAAAACTACGCGTAAAGCATGTAAACCCAACCAATAACCACACTAACCACATTTCCTCAAAAATTTCCTACACCGCCACCGCTATGCGGCTGCTGCTAACTAACTAACTATTAGCGACTAGCCTTCTGCCGCTTGCATGTACGCATGTATGCATGTATGTAAGATTTTCGTGCGCGTGGATCCATGATTGTTTGCTAAGCTGGGTTGGATAAAGTATACTAGAGAGAAGGAGTGGGATTCCTTTGAATGATTTTTGCATTGGCCATTGGGGATGGAGGAGTGGGAGTGCGAGTGAGCAGATCGTCAGAGAAAGAAAGGAAGGGTGTTTTGCTATGAAATGCAGGGTTCGGAACTGGACTAGGTGTATTGCATTGTACTATCAGTGCTATTGTAGCGTGCTTGCTATAATGTAGAAAGGTATCTAGATAGATGTTCGCAGCGCAGTATGTAATAACTAGTATGTATGCAGTAAGAGTTCCAAGAAAGAAAACTTTCTCCCACTGACCCAACAGTAATAGTAATACATACTATATTCTGTTTATACTCCACTGCGGCAAAGACAATCCATCCACTCTGAAATCCCTTCGTCCAAACAAAATGAAGGCGGTGAG
>JWJA01004534.1:0-44406 GCA_000812885.1 Lanzia echinophila
TTGTCGACCGGAATAAAGCTATACAAACATCACCTTGAAGCTTTTTGAAACTGGCGTGGAAAAGCCGTTTTCGTCCTCATCCGATTGTAATCAGCAACATGATGCATAATCTTCCGCACGCGCGTCTCAATGGATCACGGCGGGTAGCGAGCAACCCTGAATTCACACTCCACTTACTTCATCTACAGTTTTCAAAAGGATCCGTACCAAGAAAGCAAAGAACTAAAAGGTTCCCGACTGGAAAAGTTTCCGAGCAAAAAAACGAAGAGGAAAAACAGATAAGGAAAGATGGTGTGATACAAAACCTGGCAAAAGAAGTAACATTGTAGGTATTACACAGAAAAGTGCCCATTTCTGTAGCGAGTCTTCACGCCTCCAAGGCTTCATCCATGTTGAGTATTCCTAGTTAGACTCAATTGAAAGTCGCGACTCTATTCACAAACCAAACAACCTACCAACCATAGCAAGGGGCCTTGCTTCATAAAGCAGTGAGCTATCGGAGTTTATATGGTTGAGTTGTCGCTCAGCGAAGTTGATGAAGGCGGTTTCGGTGCACAAAAGTGAGATTGCATCTAATGAAATATGTGCGATTTAGTTCAGATGGTGAACAGCAAATGGTGCTATAAGCTTGCTTTTAATAAAGGCTACTCTGGCAATTACGTAGGCCACTGTTTTGCAGTTGCATTTTTGAAATGGTGTCTCTCTTGGGCTATACTAACTGTTAAGGTCCTTAAAACATTCTACTCCTTGCGGCACAGATTCCATATACCAGCCGCGAATACCGAGGCTCAGGCGGTGGCAGATATCCCCAATGCGCTCTTTTCCGCGTTCCTGTAAGTAGGTCCTGACCAATGCCTCCGCACCATCAATTTTCGTCCTCGGCTCTGGACAATCCCTTCTCAAATCCTCAAACAAACTCTTGAAGATATGCCGCCAATACGGGCAATTTATCCCTATGTCTCATCACGTCGTTGCAATCTCCAAATCATCCCTTTGTGCCCTTAGTCTTGCATTACTCCTATACAGCCCTTCGATTGGTTCTTGCGGAGGTCCATTTAGCGCGGAAATATGACGAAAAAGAACCCTATCTTGTTCCAAAGCTTGTTAATCGCATCTTCACATTCGCTTTATCGGGGCTGTCATCAACAGAAAAGAGTGAGCGCAAACTTCGTTACTACTAAACGGTGTCACCACAGCATTATATGCAGACAGTCATATAAATGAAAACATTGAGAACCTCAAGTGAGGTGTTTGTATTCCCACCAATCATCAATCACCGTCCAAGGCATATGTCATTACCACATACGCATGACTAGAAAGTTTGTATCACAATACAGACCGATGTTTGCAAAATAACTACAAGAGTTGAGTGTTATCAGGAGGTGATTCTTTGCTGACTCTGGGTGCGCTCATCATATTTCAAACTACTTGACTGATTCATCATGATATCACAAGTCAGCAAGTATCACTCTGTCACTACATCATCCTATTGGGAAATCCATTGCATTATTCGATCTCATCAAGTTCTACACTGGGTCCTTGGTTATTCCCATAATCCAGCACTACATGTCAAACTCTCTCCATCAACCATAACTTTCCCTTGACCTACAACCTCGACTTCATTAAAACTTCTTGAAATCTTCCTCAAATTGTCGCTCCATCGCCTCTACCTGACTTTTCATAGGCGGATATCGTGTCTTGTAATAAGAAAATGAGTTTCTCATATATCGTTTCAAATCTGCAAAATCATCTTTCCGTTTCTTGTTCGCCTTCTCTATCTCCTCATCCTTTTTCTTCAAATCCGCTTGCAACTGTTGGTTTTTCTTGCCCGCATTCTCTGCCTCTTTCTTGAACCTTGCCATGGCGGTTTTCGCATCAGCTGTGCGGGCCCTTTGAGTCTGATAATCCTTTTCCGCAGCAGTTGTGCGGGCCTCTTGAGTTCGGTAATTCTTTTCCATAATGACAAGAGAGTGCTTCGCTTCTTTAAGTTCTTTTTTTGCCCGCGCTGCCTCTCCCAACCGATTTCGCACGGCCTCGTAGTCATGCTCCCACCGCTTATTATCAAGCCTCAGATCGAACACATCACGTTGTAGTTGAGAGATGAGATTTGCATCTACTGTATTGCGATATGGAATTCGATTGATACCGTTGCCAGGATACAATAAAGGGCTCATGGCGGCTGGTCGCCCGGCGTAGGGGCCTCGTCGTCGATTATTCATGTTTACGCTCTGTTAGGGATTTGTGAGATATCCTGGATGATACTGAAGTATGTCCGTACTGTCGATGCGGAGGTTGATTGGGGAGAAAATTTTCTCTCCCAAAATTGCAGTCTATATATACCCCGAGGACTTGCATCATCTCATCATTTCCATGCAATGATGCGGTGGTGAATATTGCTCAAAAACACAGCTTGTGATGATGTCTATTGCAACACATTTGGAGTCATCTTGATGAACAAAATGATTGTAAATTCATACATCTGAGTTGGCAGCACAAGACACGGCTTTTATAATTCTGCGGCCAAATCTTCTATATCAAACAACAACACTTTGTGTGCATTTTTCATCATCGTACTTGTTGGTAGATTCTCGGTTGTAATTGAAATTCTTTTATGGTGTTGATCTTACCGAAATAGCTCAGCTAATGAAGCCGGCCACGCTGGCTGTACCTGCGATTATCTCAGCACCAACATTTCCCACTAGCAAAAGGACACAAAATGTCAGGGGACAGGCCTGGAGGGGGGACCTAGGTTCTACCTACGTACTTACCTTACTAGTAGTTAACTACCTCCTTCAATAGCTTAGAGTTAGAACGTAACTAGCCTAGCTAGGAAAGGTATATAAATACCCTTCCTAGCTAGAATCCTTGTCCTCTTCATAGATTAATACAATACATGACCTGATCCCAAGCTTTCCTGATTCATGACACAAAACTTAGTCGAGCATTAATGTTCGACTAACAGTAACATGTCTTTAAAATAGTAATGCCCACTTTCCATACTAGTCAACTTTCTGGTCTGAGTAGAGTCACAAGGTCTCAATCTGTATGCGGGGTTTCCATTCCAAGGTAATGAAAATTCATCCGCAATGGATTTGTGAAATACTGTAATTTGCATTCGACATCGTATTTGCAGTCTGAAAGCACAACTGGTTCGCAAATCAAAGAACAGCCAGAAATCCTATAAATTTCTAAGGATTAGATATTGTCAATCTCAGAAGGAGGCACAAGTACCAAGCAGATGAGAATAACAGACATGGTCAGCAAAAATATGACGAAGTAGGGCACGAGATGCGAAATTAAATTGAAAGATAAAAGGGATGAGCACAATTAGACCATTGATGGGAGTTGAGATGTTTGAGCAAACGAAGGCTTGCCATAATAGAATAAGATTCTGACAATTGTCTTTGAAAGGAGTAGGCCGACTGTGCCAGCTTGACCAACTCGGCCAATATGGATACATAGCAATCAACAAACAGCGCAGTCGTTTGAACTTGCATTTGGTAGAAACCAACAGAGCTTCATAATATTGTATTATTGATTACGTGTTACGACAATAGCCATGGCCTCATTTCTACCTCGAGTCGTCCACTTTATATCCCTCTTGATATTCATTCCCAAATTTTGTTGTTGCATTAAGCGCCTCACTTTTCCCTTCCAGTCCCCCAAATATATGACCAATTCATTAAGACAACGCCTGAGCCAGATAACTTCACTGCCCGCTCTCTCATTACTCAAGCGGGCCGTTTCTCGAGCATCTGTTTCTTTCACTGCTGGTTGCGGGTCCCCTCGACATCAAGTATTCGGGGATACTGAAGCCGAGATGTGGCATCTTGCCTTTACGGTTATAATATCGATGCGTTGAACGTGGTGAAGATGCATTTGAAGATGAAATGCTGATCATTATCGACGCGGTGTTATTCAAAGAGATGAATGATCTCCCGTACGTGCGTCACACACCAAAACCCTCCGTTAGGACCTGGATATGCCGCGATGACTATAAAATACGTATAGCCATACAACGCACGTTGGATCAAGTACCAAAATGTCACCCATCGGATTGGGAAGGCTTGGTTTCCTAATCAAGCGGACGAACCTGCCCCACTCCATGTTCACGAACCCGCGCCATAACACTTCCATGCTCGAGCGGTCGTTGGGAAGGCGAAGCAAGATGCATATCCCAATGGTGATATTTGTTGGTTTGACGGTTCGAATTCCAAGACTTTCAAAAGGATTCCCCCGGATATATCCTAGAGTCTCCCCCATAAGTCAATGAACTCTCCCATCCTTGTCGTGGCTTCCTTCTTGACCTTTGACCGCACTCTTACAGTTGGCAGCGACCACCCCATGTATTCCTTTTCCATCCCTTTGGATATTTCCTCCATTGTCCTCGTTTCTCTAACGAAACACTGCTTGAATTCCACCCATATCCTCAATATCAATTCTGGTGCCAGCTTCGGTTCCACAAATTCGAAATCTTCGTTTAGACCGCCGCACTTTCTGCTTTCTTCCTTAATTATTAATTTTACCAGTTGGAGTTTTGGGAAGGAACGCATCAACGTTGCTTTGTTGTATGATTCCCAAGGTCTCTTAATTTCCGCATCCACATGATCGATGGCTAAGGTTTGAACCATATCTAAAAGTTCCGGTTCCTTTAAGAAGTCCCGAAAGTCCCGAAGGGTTTCATCGTAGCCCATTGCTCGGTGCCGAGGTAGGTAGAGTATATCCAGATATGGATTAAAGTATGTTCTTGGTGGTGAAGTTGCTGTAGCAAAAGAGAGGGTATATATACGCAAAGCTTCGGATCGAGATTCGTGGTTGGCTTGGAGTATTGCTGGGGGTTTAGAGATGGATCGACATCGATCAAGAGATGGATCGTATCGAACTTCGACCGTGCGAGAAGTGCATGCAAATTTCCATATGAGAATGCGAATCTCAGGTAGAAGTGAAGGAAAGAGATGGAAGCTAGTTGTTGGTTTGGCTGTAGAGGTTGACATCTTGATCAATTGCTCCATTACAAGTTATAAAAGTCCAAAAAGAAACAAAAGATGAACGTAGTAGATGGAAAATTCAGAGTCAAGAAATAACAAGAAAGTTTCTTAAAGCTGAGAGCTGCGAGTATATATGAATGCTAGCAAAGATTATAGAACAGGTTTTTGAGTCGCAAAGAAAAAATAAAAGAAAGCATGAATAAATCTGTCAGCCTTACTACAATAGTAAAAAGTCGAGACG
Organism: Lanzia echinophila; assembly: GCA_000812885.1. Lineage (NCBI taxonomy): Eukaryota > Fungi > Ascomycota > Leotiomycetes > Helotiales > Rutstroemiaceae > Lanzia > Lanzia echinophila. The sequence goes on from JWJA01004534.1 coordinate 5,230, forward strand.
CATAACTGAGAACTTGAGATGATATATATGTGTATATATCACAAAGTATGCACTTCACATGAATACTAACTATATGGAAGGTAAAATGAAATATGGATAAAGTGAGCTGACATCCATCTAGATTCATATCGATTCCAACGATGCCCAAGCAACGTAATTAAGCTGTATGAAGGACTCTATCCTAGCATATCATCGTTGCCAAGACGAAAATACCCTTATAATTATTCCTCAATATCCCTCAGATTGACGCTCTGAGATACCATCTAGCCGCAAATATCCATTCCGGTTATGATATTAATGGAACTGGCGCATGGTGAAGGAAGTGAGAAATGTCGGTTTGGCTCATGTAGTGTAAGTAAAACCCCTGTTGGGTACCAGAAAGTGGTCTGACTTTTGGTCAAACTTTTCCTATAAAGTGCATCATCGGTATTGAAAGAAAGAAAAGGAGCAGGGAAAAACCCATTTAAAGTTTGAGTAAATTTTTAAGAGGGGATTTTAAGGGAAATTTAGGAATTGATGGAATATAATTTAAGTTATTTATATTCATATTATTTTTGTTTCTTGTTTTATGTTTGTTTATATTCATGGTTTTTTTCTTCTTCAAGAGGTTTGAGTTGTGTTGTTGAGTTGGGTTGGGTCTGGATGTGGTCATGTGTCAAGCTAAAAATATGGACATGAATAGGTAATATCTACTTAAGTATAGATATGAAATGAGTGGGGCTTTTTTTAATCCATATGCCGGTTCATGTAATAATCCAAAACTTTTATCCCGCAAGGCTGCGTCGTATTTCTAACTGGGCTGGGGCTGGTACAAAACCCCACCATTAAAACTTCCAGAACAATTTCAAAGCTTTCTATCTAACCTTCTATCTAAACTTTTATCTTTTCATATTCATATGAATATACGTTGTCTGGTTTATAGCACTTGAGAGTATATTTGAAATTATTCCAATCTTCACCATGGTCTCAATGCCTCCGATGCCATCAGCTTTGACATTTGAATTAGTTGCTCGTTGCTCTGTAAGTTATCGTATTCATAATTTCTTCTGCAATCTCAATATCCCATCTTGATCCCTTTTCTAATGCCTCAGAACATACTAGACTACTAAAGCGAGGGCTGCTGTTTTGACTCTGCCTCACGGTCCAGTTCAACTACCCTTATTTATGCCAGTAGCCACGCAGGCATCACTAAAGGGATTGACTCCACAACAATTGGAAGAAACGGGATGCCGATTATGCCTAAATAACACCTACCATTTAGGGTTGAAACCTGGACAGGATGTCTTGGAAAAGATTGGGGGAGCACATAAATTACAGGGATGGAATCATAATATACTTACTGACAGCGGGGGGTAATGTTGTTCACACATGATTCATCCTATTTTATGAATGCTAACATGGACTTCCTAGTTTTCAGATGGTCAGTCTATTGAAGTTGGCCAATATCACAGAGGAAGGCGTACGATTTCTGAGTCCGCATGATGGTTCTCCTATGTTGCTCACTCCCGAACATTCTATTGCTCTGCAGAACACAATAGGAAGCGACATAATTATGCAACTCGATGATGTGCTGGTTACCACATCGCCAGACAAGAAACGGATGCGGGAAGCCATGGAAAGAAGTGTACGGTGGCTTGACCGCTGTATCGCTGCACATACGAATCCTAAAGAACAGAATTTGTTTTGCATTATACAAGGAGGGTTAGATTTGGATATGAGAAAAGAATGTTGTGAACAGATGGTTGCTAGAGGAACACCAGGCATTGCAATAGGTGGGTTAAGTGGTGGTGAAGCAAAAGCAGATTATTGCCGTGTCGTGAACACTTGCACAGGCCTCCTACCAGAGATGAAGCCAAGGTATGTGATGGGGATTGGATACCCCGAAGATCTGATGGTCAGTGTTGCTTTAGGTGCAGACATGTTCGACTGTGTCTGGCCGACAAGAACAGCACGATTTGGGAATGCTATTACCAAATATGGTATGCTGAATCTTCGGCATGCGTTATATGCTAATGACTTCGGACCTGTGGAAGAAGGTTGCGGCTGCATATGTTGTCGTAAAGGAGATGGCGGTCTGGGTATCACGAGAGCATTTGTTCACCACGTGGCTGCAAAAGAAACAGTCGGCGCGCATTTACTCACGATCCATAACGTTTGGTATCAATTAGCCTTGATGAGAAATGCTAGGACTGCTATCGTGGAAGATAGATATCCAGCCTTCCTTAAACAATTCTTTGCAGATCTTCATGGCGGTGACAAGTCGAAATATCCGGATTGGGCAGTGGAAGCTTTGAGAACTGTCGGTGTTGATTTATTGGAATGAAGTCATAAATGTTCATTTAAACACCGTAGTAAAAAAAAAATATATAGATACCCTAGTAGAATGAAAGAAATATAGCCTGAATTTTGAGTTTGAGTTATTTGGGCATTGAGAAATCATAGAAAGCAAATCCCTAACAATTGATGCAATTTGAAACAACGGTGCTCTTGAATATATCAGAGAATTTTAAGATGGAATGATTGGCAACCTGTCAAATACAAACTTTACAATTACTCAAAAATTTCATCAAAAGTTGAATATTTTGAATAGGAGAGCGTCAATTGAAACTATATCTAGAGGTAGGCACTCTCGAATCTTCAGAAAAGTGAAAAGTAACGTTATTACGCCACACAAGGCTGATAATTTTGACAGGGATTCACGGATCTCCACGCGTAGGAATTGCCTGCATCTCCTCCCGCCGTCATAGCTTTTGTATTTGCTTGAGCAGAAGCCGACAACTCGATTCATCACATAACGTTTAGGGAGAGTGAAGAGTGATTTAGCTCAGTGAAGGCTGAGCTTTCGGCTCAACATACTTCACTTCAACCATTGTTTTGTTTATTATGGCGTACTCGTCGCCAAACAGCGGCAGAAATGCCAGCTTTTCGGCTGCACCGTTGCCCCCATCAACAAGCAGTAACGACACACCAAAACCAAAACCAAAACCTTTGAAACGCCTGTCAATTAGCAACGGTTCTCGAAATTCTCTCCCATCTTCGCCTCAAAGCGCTCCATTTTCTAGAACATTCAGTCAACAAAGCCTTTATCCATCGCCAAATGGGAGGGGTCCACTGGTACCTCCAAACCCCTTACGCCGAAGTCCCAGTGTTATGAGTATAGACCGTCGTTCATCAACGCCAGCACTATTACGAAAGACATCGTTGAATACTCCAAATATAAATCCCATGAACCGAAGATCTGTATCTACACAACACCTAACAAGATCGCCCTCCGTTATGAGCGCTAGATCACAGCTTTCCGACGATATGCGCGAACCTTCCCCGCGACACACTGCAGCCTCGATCGCAAATTCGCATTTCAAGTCAGAATTGGATTTACAAAATGCCAAGGACGAGTCAAGGTCTGCCGAAACTATTGTAATACTCCACGATGCTTGCTACGGCCATCGCTACTCTCGTCCCAAAACTTCAAGAAGCTCTCTAAGCATGATAGTCGAACGACCCGAGCGGATACATGCCAGCATACTTGGTCTTTCAGTGGCTTATATTCGTTTGGGTGAACGGCATTCTGAAGGTCGCTATCCACTCTATCCTGGTATGGATGCCTCTGTAGTTCCAAACACACCCTTCCGCATTCTCAAAACAACACGTCGAATGTCCCTGTCAGCACAAGCAGTCACCAACGTGCATGGAACAAAGTGGATGGAGGAGTTAAAGATTATGTGTGGCAATGCGGAGGCAAAGTTAGCTATGAATGGGAAAGAATTGGTCCGACCTGATATGAATCGAGGCCCTGGCGAGGAAACGCCCACAAAGTTCCACGAAGGAGATCTCTATTTGTGCGCAGAATCACTAGAGGCTATGGAAGGGGCACTCGGCGCTGTATGTGAAGGTGTTGATTCGGTTTTTGAAGGATCTGAGAGTGGACAAGGACCACGTCGGACATTTGTTGTGATAAGGCCTCCAGGTCATCATTGCTCTGCTAGTTATCCATCTGGATTCTGTTGGGTGAATAACGTCCACGTTGGAATTTCACATGGAGCCCTGAACCACGGATTAACTCATGCAGCTATCATTGATTTCGATCTTCATCATGGAGATGGCTCTCAAGCAATTGCATGGGGACATAATGCTCGTGCCAATGGACTAGGGAAAAATGCACTACCATGGAAGAAGACCTCAATCGGATATTTCAGTCTACACGACATCAATTCATACCCTTGTGAGATGGGCGATGAAGAAAAAGTCAAAAATGCCAGTCTTTGTATCGAGAATGCTCATGGACAGAACATTTGGAACGTCCATTTACAACCGTGGAAGAGTGAAGACGAGTTCTGGGATCTATATGAAACAAAATATTCGATTCTACTTGAAAAAACCCGAAGCTTCTTGCGTATGCAAACTGATCGCCTCCAATCATCTCCAAATTCAACAAAGCCTAAAGGCGCTATCTTCATATCTGCTGGGTTTGATGCCAGTGAGTGGGAGAGCTCCGGTATGCAACGTCATAAAGTAAATGTCCCAACTGAGTTCTACGCTCGGTTGACACGCGATGTCGTCAAAATTGCAGCCGAGGAAGGTACAGGGGTCGACGGAAGGATCATTAGTGTTCTTGAGGGTGGTTATAGTGATAGGGCTTTATGTACAGGGGTATTGAGTCATCTAAGTGGACTTGCAGGAAGTGATCCTATTGACGTTAAGTCTGAGACTTCACATTCGGGCCTAAATTTCGAAATGGGTCAAAAGATTGGTGGCATGGATGGACCACAAGAGCCTGGACCTCCATCCCCTTACGGAGTGCAGCCGTATGATCCGTTATGGTGGTCACTTGGTCGATTGGAGCAGTTTGATGCAGCTATGCATATACCTACACCCCAAGAACCAAAGAAAGCTACAAGAGATGGACCAGACAAACACTTTTCTTCACCTACACAATCATTTATTGCCAAGGTAGTTAATACCCCAAAGGCACAGCGCAGTCTATCCACCATGTCCCTCAGAACCGGAGGATCAGCGCCACGCTCAATAGCCAGGCCACCTACGCCGCCACCACCAGATGTTCATTGGACGGTGGCAGCTCATGAACTAAGCAAATTGCTTATTCCAACTGATAGGCAAACCAAGAGCTGTCAATGGGAGGACCTATCAGCCGAAGCCACACGAGCAAGAAGAGATCGACAATCTATATTGGCCCAACCTGAGACGGCTCAGCAACCTGCGCTTGCTGAGCCTACGAATAATAGGATGGCTCTTCGAACAAGAAAACCTGCAAAGGCCATGGAAAGTATTGAAAGGGATGACGTTAGAAAGCCTGCCCCAAGATCAAGTCGCAGAAAGACTGTTGCTGGCCCAGCGGCTTTAACAAGCGAACAAACCCCAGATACTTCAGCTGTCCCCAGCAGTACAAACCCATTACCCGCGCCGGGATATATCCAACCAGCTCACCAATCCACTCATCGTCTTAGCTCGCCATCCATGGCTGGCTCTTCTGTTCTAGAGACCGTACCACCACAACCAAATGCTCCATCGGCTAGTGGTAGAACCTCCTCTTTTTCTCAACGTCCAGGAAATTCTATGAGCGTGAGACCAGTATCATCTATGAGTTCTCGCAGCCCATCTGTTCCTCCAGTAGTTGTGAAGAAGACCAGAGCTCCAGCTCAACCTCGAACTGAGGGCGCAAAGCCACCTCGAGCTCGAAAGAAGGCTCCGGCTAAGAGTGCCAATGAGACAACAGATAACGGCACCAGTGCTGATGCAAAACCTCCTACGTTGGCAGGCGCTGTAAGCGATCCTTTAGATATCGATAATTTGACATCCGGGATGAAGAAAATAAAGATCAGTCTGCTCACCAAAGCCCAGAGAGAGGCCAAGGACCAAGAAAAGCTTCGGGCTCTAGAGGAACAACAACAAGCTGAAGAAGCCCTTCGACTTGGAGATGTACTCCGTGAAGATGTTTCCATAAATGCTACACCTGTTATGACGGATGAACCCAACCAATTACCTGTTTCTACTCCAATCAAAAATATATTACCCGCGGCAACCGCTCAGTCACCTATGCCCCCACACTCATTTTCTTCGCATTTGCAAGAGCCCGAACAAGTTCCTCTTCCAACCAGTTCTCCTGCAACCCCTGCTATAGAACCCACCGAATTTGGCAACTTCTCAGGCCAACCATCAGAATGCAACGCAGAAAAATTCATTCCATTCCAACCCCAAGGCCCGCCACCTAGAACCATGGTACAACAAGAGCCACTTCAATGGCTTCCAGCCAACACCAATACACCGGTTGCCATGAAACGATCTGATCTTCCCGTTTTCACTTCCACGTCAGACATACCTTTCGGCGTCAGGCCCAACATGAACCAAAACGAAAATACCTCGACTTCGCCCGCACAACAAACTACGGCTGCCCTCAACCCCGCAAAACTGGGCCCTTCCATCTGGGACGATTCTGCCACTCCGCGAAATTGATGAGGTTGAAAGTTTAGCAGGGAGAGATTACATGGGGATTTCAATTGTATACATATATTCTTATTCACATGATGGTTGGAAGTGTTAACCCTCAGGTCGTACGAGAAATCAAGCTCATACTTTCCATTTGTTTATGATACCCTGTAGGAGCTGGTTTCGGGGCGGTATGGGTCGGGATAGTATCAATACAATACCAGGATTAATGTATTTTATAATTGTAATAGTAATTGAATGCAAAGCACTCTAGCTTATCCACAGCCTCCTACTCATCACTAGCTTCCACATATCCCTTGAACTTGTGAGTTATTGGACATCATATACCATAACAATTTTGCTGCCATCTACCTAGGTAAGATGGAAATACCGAACCGCATCCTCTTCCCCGCCACACGTGATAGTCCATAATATGGTTAGTGCTAATTAGGACTAGCGTTGGTGGAAGCGAGAATCCTCAACTTTTTATACACACAAACAATATTTTTCATTTAGAATTTGGAAACTCTCGACAACGACAAAAACTTTCGACCACCTCCGCCATCAACAAATCCCAAAACCGCAATCATGGGTCGCGTTCGTACCAAGACCGTTAAGAAGTCCGCCAAGGTCATCATCGAGAGATACTACCCAAAGTTGACTCTCGACTTCGAGACCAACAAGAGAATCTGCGATGAAATTGCAATCATCGCCTCAAAGCGTCTTCGCAACAAGGTAATTCGGTCTTAATTGAAATAGCTGAAATCGCAATTCTAATAAGTGAGGGATAGATTGCCGGATACACTACCCATTTGATGAAGCGTATTCAACGTGGTCCCGTCCGTGGTATTTCTTTCAAGCTTCAAGAAGAAGAGAGAGAACGTAAGGATCAATACGTGCCCGAAGTCTCAGCTCTTGATGTTTCCAACACCGAGAGCGGACAACTTGATGTCGATCAAGAGACAAAGGATCTTCTCAAGAGCCTTGGCGTATGTTCTGGAAACCCCAAAGCGCTGATTTATCTCCTAACAATTTATTGCAGTTCGACAGTATCCCAGTCAACACTGTTGCAGTCACCCAAGCCCAGACCACCGAGCGTGGACCAAGACGATTCGGCGGCGACAGACCTCCCCGCAGAGAATAAATTTTCGGCTTTGTATAGGGAATGGGTATTATGGATGGGAACATATGGATCTGATGGCTACTGGGCGTATTACAGGCAGGAAGTACATACTAGATCAATGTGAGGAACATATCCCACCAAGGTGTCGCCGATTCTCCTTCGGGAGATGACGCTTGATTGCCATTTTCCTTCCCCTCTATGAACGTGATCTCGAGGTCCCTAACTTAGTGAATTTTGTGAGTTACGCCCTGGAGCATTTGGCTCCTGTGTCCTTATTCCAATTGCTCTTCCAGGCCTTTCAAGGTTCTGGTGAGATTCAAGAATACAGTAGGAAGATTCTTAAGGCTGGCAAGGTCAAGTGTTACGAGACTCATAGCTATGATTGACATGGATTTCACTTTTATCAGCTTGTCAGGCTGGATTTTATACGATTGAAGATATAGCAAATGGGTATCGTGGTTTCGCTCCTAACTCCAAATAAACCGAATTAATATTACAATCAAAGTATCCAATCTGTGTCCATTTCCGTATCCTCCATATGGGTTTGGTTTCCGTGAATAAATGTTGATGTATAACCTTCCATGTTTAAATGTAGAGTATCCATACGCTCCGAGAGTTCATTTGACTCCAGTGTTGGGGGCTTGACCGCATTTCCTTGGACCTGCTTCTCGTGGATGGTGAAATTCGCCACGTTCTTTGCAGAACCAGGACCAGATTCGCCCCTCTCCAAAGCCAGATTCCCAGCTTTCTGCTCTCTTTCTTCGGCCTCTTGTTTGTTGATATCCAGAGTCGATATACCATCCATAATCATATCTTCTTCCGATTTAGGTTCGTCCAGCAAATCGATCTTATACATCCCCATTGACCCTCCCCTTTCCCAAGCCGGCGTTTCGCTCAATTGTACTCTCACATACAACGCTCTTCTTGCGCAGGCCTCCGAGCACCATTTCTCCACTTCTTCCTTCTTCGCAATCTTGAAATCCCTTGCTTTTCCATTCATCCCTACTAATCTCCATTGTCCGCCTTTGTTATCCCGAGGACGTGGATTCGAACATAAGCTGTAACCGCAACGATTATCGAGGTTGCGCTCGAGGATCAAGGCATCGTAGTCACTAGGTTGGAATGGATGAAGCATTTCTTTAAAAGCTCGAGCGTCGGTGGGCGAGGGTGATGCTGCATTGTAGGAAGGAGATTTGATAAGTGGGTAGTCGATGAGGTCTTCGGTGGAGGTGAGGATCTCAAGTTCAATTCGTTTACGTTCTTCGATCAAACGCGCATGGTAAATGGCTACTTCTCGATCTCTTTCGGCTTTTTGGGTAGTTGTAGATGGGGTAGAAGAGCTGCTGGTGGCGGGGTACAGTTTATTCTTCTTCAGAATTGATTTTCGTGGAGTCGACATGATTATCAGTCAACCTGTGTGTATTCGATTCAAGACTTCAAGATCTGCAGATCTATATAAGACAATATAATTGAGTGATCAAGAGTTCAATCAATGCTATTTTTTTTCTTTTTGTGGTATTATGATGAGATTCGAAATTGATATGTAAATCATAAATGGGAATTTAAATTGTTGTCGGTTCTAGGTGCTATAGATACCTAGTATGCTCGGTACGGTAGGAACGAATAAGGCAAGAGCCGACTTACATTTACAGTAACCCTATTCCTAAAGTAATAAAGTACCTAGGTAAGTAAAATCAGTGCCACAGTACCTTCCCTCCCAAGTTCCCGTAGAGAAAACGTCGTCTACCGTAGAGAAATAGCACCACCTTTTCTTATTAATGTTTAGCCGCGCTTCCACTCCCACTCCCACCAGCTCGCATAACTTCTAAAGCCAACATAACTTCAAATCATTACCTAGTAGTAATTACCTGGTAGTAAAGTAATAAATTGTAATTCCTGATATTCCTCCTCCCACTTTCTCCAACGTAATAGCTCAGATCATATCAAAACCCACAACCACAAACCACAACCCCCAACGAGTACAAACAAATCAAGTTCTGATCAACAATCAAAACATCTCTCAATATTATAATTTTAGAAATCGAAGTACATTTATTATTAGGTGGTACTTATTAATACTTCTTTTACATACTGGTAGTTCCTCTTTCTAATTTTTGAATTTTGTTCTGGTGAGTTTGTTACATGTTGATACAGAAAAAATGCATTCCAACTTACCCTACCCTGACCCTTCCACAGTTTCATTCATGCATCGATGCGCTGACGTAGACTAGCAAGAGTTTAGATACAATCACCGCCCCGCCCCATAGACGTTCCGACATTTTTCTTCCCTGACCTATACAATCGTCGAATACAACGAAGGAGTAATAACTCGTGCAGTTTGAGCTGCAATTGCAATAACTCTTTTTTTTTCTTCGAAATTGGCCTAGACTCCATAACGAGCATTGTCTATTACGAAACTTTGTGGTAGGCAACGAGGCGGGAAGAAGTACCAACAACAATAACAACAAGAAGAACAGTTCAGTGTGCGATTTAATCGATACCTTCAAAATGTCAGCACCACCATTCAAGGTGAAGGCAGTGTTTGAATACACATCACCACATGATGACGATCTTCATTTCCCAAATGGGCAGATTATTACAGTAACAGAGGAAGAGGATGATGATTGGTATGCCGGCGAATACATCGATGGTTCAGGTGTCAAACAAGAGGGCATCTTCCCACGAAACTTTGTGGAAAAATATGAACCAACTGCGCCTCCAAGACCTACACGCGCCAATCGGCCAAAAAAAGATGCAGAACCAATATCACCTACAGTTGCACAAGAACCTGTAAGACCATCAACCCCTCAACCAGAACCAGAAACAGATGTACAAGAAGCTCCCGCTGTACGATCTCCTCCTGCTGCACCTGCCCCAGAAGCAGTCAAGCCTGCGAAGACCGCTCTTTCGCCCCCAGCTACGAAGCCACCTCCAAGCCAAAAACCAACATCACCCCCGGTTAGCGAGAAGCCGGTTGGTTCTTTTCGAGATCGTATCGCAGCGTTCAACAAAGCTGCCCCTCCGCCCGCACCCTTCAAACCTGCCGGATTCAGTTCCGGGGGCTCGAATAATTTTATCAAGAAACCATTCGTCGCTCCACCTCCAAGAAAGGATGCTTATGTTCCCCCGCCTCGAGAACCACCTCCACAAAAGTTATACAGACGTGAGGAGGATCCCGAGATTGCTGCAAAGGAGAATGAAAACCAGGAACAAGCGGAACGAGCAGGCTTGGCGCCAACCTCCCCAAATACTAATGATGGCGAGGAGGAGCAGCCAAAGCCAACAAGTCTCAAAGAACGTATTGCTCTTTTGCAAAAACAACAAATGGAACAAGCCTCTAGACATGCAGACGCCGCACATAAGAAAGAGAAGCCAAAACGCCCTCCCACTAAGAGACGAACCGAGTCACACGAGGCTCAAGATGGAGCAGATACTGCTAGCTTGGAACCAAAGGAGGAGGCAGCTGGAAAAGCCTCGATGGATTCTGTACGGGAAGAAGACGGCGCGCCTCATCGAAGAACCAAGTCATCTCGGGGCCCTATCCCACCGTCAATTGAGGATGGTAATGAAGCAGATATGTCCAATGCAGCAGAAACCACCGAAGAATTGGAGGACATCTCAACCGGCAAAGATGATAGTGACGAAAAACCGCGAGCCAAACCTCCTCACCCAGCCATGCGCGCCCCAGCTGCTCCAGTTACGGAACCTGATGTTGGCGAGGAAGAGGGTGCCGTTGATGAGCCGGAGGCCGGTGGGGATGCTGCGGAGGGCGACGAAGAAGAGGAAGAGGAAGAGGAAGACGATATCGACCCCGAAGTGCGGCGCAAGGAAGAGCTACGAATGCGAATGGCCAAGATGAGTGGCGGTATGGGTATGCATGGTATGTTTGGTGGTGGCATGCCAATGCCTGGGCCCCTTCCTCCAAAGAAGAGAAAGCCTTCATTGCCAGCTGTAAAGCGATCGGGCACTGCGGATTCGGACACCGTGACTTCCCCACTAGCAAGCGCACCGCCCGTTCCAATGATTCCTATGCCCGGATTATCTAGAGTCCGAAGTCCAGAGGACATAGAAAGGCAAGAGGAGCATTCACAGTCCGTATCTGCCACACGGCCTGCCGATGAATTGCCGGATATTGAAGATGTACTGTCTGAAAAGCAGGCAGATTTTGCGCCGCCAGCTGGTAAGTACTACATCTCCAAAATCTCGGCATAACTAAGAGTATTGTGAAGTCCCAACCCACGACGCAGGAGCTCCGCCCGTTCCTGGTGGGCGCCCTGCCGCGCCCCCGATCCCAAAAGACTGTTAGTATTTAATTCATTGTGGATTGTGTATAATACTCACTATTATAGCCCGGCCCGCGCCAGCATCTGCATCGATGCCCATGTCCCCAAGTGCTGGATCTGAATCAGATGACGAAATGTCTCTCCGAGCATCAAGATTGTCCGTAACTGCCCCAGCGCCTGATTCACCAAAAGTCCCACCAAGGCCTGAAGGACCAACTTCACCACGATCACCGCCTAGTAAAAGAGCTTCATATTTCGGTGTAGAACAAACTTCTCCTCAATCCCCTGTTACACCTGGTGGCAGGCGAGCGAGCAGAGTTCCACCTCCTATCCCAACCGGTCCCCCACCTGCGCCATCTCAGAACCGAGCCCCGCCACCTCCCCCTCCCGGCACATCCATAAGCCGAGCATCCACTGGTGATAAGGAGCCTGTTCCTACTTCAAACCCACCTCTACCACCGGTGGATCAGGAGGAGGGCACTGATTATGAGGGCGATTATGATACCGATATAGCATCTGCCGTACCTCACAAAGATGCATTGAAAGCACATGTGAAGGAAGCAACCGCTGATGATAGCTCTACTCCTCGATCCCCACTTGCTTCCCCAACCTTTGCTCCTCCGCAAGCTCCTCCGCCACGAGGAGTGCCCCCTCCATTGCCTTCACAGCCACCACCTCGTCCATCAGCAGATACTCCTAGGGTCGCTCCACCTCCCCCTCCTTCCGCAAAAGCTCCAGCCCCTTGGGACCCAGAGGAGAATGAGTACGATCCTTATAATTATTCGGCCTTAGCGGCTCCGCCATCTCATGCTGCACCTGTCGCACCTGCCACACCTATAGAGCCTGCCGAAGACGATCTGTACTCAGCTTCACCACCTAGGCCAACTTTTGCTTCGCCTCAGCAAACAGGTCGTGCTCCACCACCTCCTCCAAACAAGCCCTCTTTGAGACAATCCCTTGATATTTCTCGTTCTACCGCCACTGCGGGTATAAGAAGATCTACGGATCTCAACAGAATGTCTATGGATTCTGGTTTCATTGCAAATGATGTTGACTTGGCACCTGGCACTAAGTGGTGGACCGTCAAAGGGGGTATGCCTACAGTATTCCAGACTCGTAAAGACATTTTAAGCGAATCGGATGACACTTCCTCGATCTCGACCAACAATCAGCCTGTAGTTACACGAGAACTTTATGTCTTATTTAATGACTACTCTCAGACTATTATTGCTGCTCAATATAACCCCAAAGATCCTTCAGACTGCCAGCTCGAACAAAAGCACGAAAGTCCTCCTGCTCGTTTAAGACAAGATCAACTCGAAGGCGCGCACGAACAGTTTGGTAAACGCATTATCGAAGCAGTGGGCATCAGGCAAAATACCATTGTCGGCGATGGCACCCCTCAGGGGTTAATACTGGAATTGTTAAAACCATTAGCCGGCGTTCTGATGCCTGTGGGGATGCGCGCTTACGGAGCAATTGTCTATGCCAACATGGGCAATGCATCCACTCAACAATTTGATGAAATTCGTCCTGGTGACATCGTAACCCTCCGAAACACCCGATTCCAGGGTAAACATGGATCCATGCATACGAAATATACAGCGGAAGTTGGCAAGCCGGATCATGTTGGAGTCGTGGCTGAATGGGATGGGACGAAAAAGAAGCTAAGGGCTTGGGAGCAGGGGAGAGAGAGTAAAAAGGTTAAGTTGGAGAGCTTCAAGTTGGATGACTTGAGAAGTGGAGAGGTGAAAATCTGGAGAGTTATGCCAAGGACCTGGGTTGGATGGGGGCAGCATTAGCTGGGTGTGTAGGGGGTAGAATGTAGTGAATTATTAGGTTGGAGGTTGAGAAAGTGACGATAAAGTTTGAGACCATGATGGATGATGATGATGGACGAGGTTAGATCACTTGACGGAAGCAGATACTTGATGCAGGAGTTGTGTATACAGTTTATTAGGCATAGCATGATTGATAGTGCATTCAAACCTCCGCTTTTTTTCAATTCTGCATCGTCATATTATACCAATATACATCATATTTTCACACAGTGCTAATAAATTTCCATTTCTCACTCGCTGCAGATCAAATAACCATCTTAACAACACGTGGGTTTACACTTTTTTCATTGCCAGACTTGAAAATTGTAAATGTCTGGAATTATCTGAAAGGCTATATGTTGGCTTTCTATTCTTCGATCTATCTATGCATTGTATATTGCTTTCTTTCTATTGATCCTGACTTTTAGAAACTGCCAAAGCAGCAGAATAGGTAGATAGATCATCAGACCAGCATTAGTCTTGTTACAGATTTTGAAGGGAGAGGGAGAGGGAGAGGGAGAGGGAGAGGGAGAGGGAGAGAGAGATGATAACCTAAGCAAGCTAGAGCAATGTCGTCAATGGAATGAGGCTGCATCATATATACGGAGCTGTAGTTTATAGTCTAAAAGCGCATTTCTATCGCAGACCTCGCTGACCTGACCTGCTATATCTTTTTGGGTGGTCATTCTATGAATTGTATGGATGGATGGATGGATATGACACTGCACGTATGTATTACGGCTCTGCATCTCCCATTGTAGATTCATTATAGGGAGGGACCTTAGGTCCAAGGGAGTTTTGTGGCGTGCTGTGTGAGTCTATTGAGGTGAGGTGAGGTGAGGTGAGATCCTGAAGGGGATCTGAGAACGGGGCGGGCGGGGATAGGGGCGGTTGCGATGTATACTGTACTCTAGATGACAAGCATTCTCATATGATGCATCCATCACCCAAACGAAGGGGATTATTTAAAAGTGGCTATGAAAGTACAGGAACCAAATCCCCGGCTCAGAAACTCTTCTTTCTGTTCGACAAGTCTTGGGATAATATATTGTCTTCAAAGTGGAGTGGGGCAGTTTCCATAGATACACGTTGAGTGAGATGGCTCTCTTGGGTTTGCTTCTCGGAGTAGTTTCGTTTCTATACTGGATGGTTGAATAAACAGATATATGGATGCAGGCGGCGTAGATGAGTTTCCTATACATCCTCGGTATCAAAACTCATCGAGAATAGACTGTATACACATGCACGCTATCACACGGTTGTCATTGCAAATGTCTAATATTCTTTGTGTCAAATATACATATGCCACATAACATACTCATACATTCCTTCTGTGGACTCACGCATCCGTTTGTACGTCACCGCTTACTCCATAGCTCGACCCACTACCAATCCTCGGGGTCGTTGGCTTCTGGTACCCCTTCGCTGCCGATACTGGCTTGCTTAAAAGGTCCGGGATCTCATGTTCCTTTCTCTCCTTAACCGCCCTGGCCTCCGCATCTGCCACTCCAACTCTCAGCACGATGTGGCCCCTAGTATTAATACTGGCATGTTCGGGTTTGACCCAAACCTTCGATCCTCCAACCTTGTCCAGTTCAACATATAATAAACCTGGATGGACGTCATCCCCTTTTCGAGTATTGCGCATTCGAGGATTGAAGGCCCCGGCTTCCGGCCCCTGTGGGACGTCGGTAACGATGCCTCCCACTCCTAACATAGCGGGTTTGTTGCCCATGGATGCTTGCTTCGGTAGCACGATACGAGCTTCTACTGGAGGGTGGCTTTTCTGGGGCCCGTAAAGAGGATGATTGAAAATCCAGTTACTTGTTCGTCCGTATGATAAACCTGCCGATGGGTGCGTTTTAGGTGGTCCAGATACTGCATATGGGGACGAGGAGGCATCCACTGTGTTGGGTTCCGGTGGGGGCGGTGCGCCTGGAGCGAACGCTTCTATCGCACTCAAGGTCGTATCCTGTTGTTTATGTACCAATGCCGGCGGCAGATCGAGGAATTCTCGGATGAGCCTATTCAGCACGGGTTCATTGAGTCGAAGGCGTTTGAGATATAGCGATATCTGTTCCTCGGTAATATCCTTTGCTTGTATCTTGACACCTTCACCAAAAGCTTCATCCTCTTTTGGGGCCTCTGCCAACTCTCTTGTGAGGGTGCTCGCACACGATTCTCGTAAGAATTCGCGGAACTTGGCCTTATTCGCACCAACTCGTCTGGTTAGGTATTTTTGAAAGTCGCCTTCCGAGAGACCTGCAAGCCAAGGTCCTCGGAATTTCCACCGCTTGTCATGTTGTCCGAACTGGGCGTTGTCTATACCTGCAGTCGTGTCTATATCTGCCTCGAAGACGCTCGTGCCTGAGTCTTTGTAATACGTCCCAGTGCCCCTCTGATCTTTGATCCCGGGTGTTGAGAGTGGTACGCCCATTTCCTGCCATTTCTGCAGCGTCAGGCTATGATCCGCGGCAGAAGAAAACTCCGTGATATGCTCAAATGTATCAATGGATTCGACACGGATTATAGGTGTAGATGAGCGAGTGGTCGCTCGCAGAGGTAGAGGTCGCTTGAATCCCCAGTCTCCTTGTTGTAATGACGACTGCGGGGTTGTGATGGATTGGTGGATTGGATATGGCAGGGTCGCCGTGTCGGAGTTGAAAGTTGCGCTTGAAGAAAGAGGCCCGGTTGGTCGAGGTAATGGATTCGGTATCGCAAATACTTTAGATGCTCGAAGGAGGGTACCGCCCGGGGACATGGTACGTGAAGCCATGGCCTCAGATTGGGGCTCTGTTGAGCTTCGGAGCTGTTAGAGAAGATTTAGACCTCTATATTTTTAGGTAGCCCAAACCTTGTGATAATGAGGAATCAAAAACTACTTCCTTCAGCCACTAACTACGTTGTGTCTGACCCCAATGGCAGATTCACCATTTGAATAATTAACAAAATGTCGAGGTTCGGAATAAATTTCAAGTTTTGACGCTAAACCCTTTCTGTATTAATATGAGATTTATCCACCACCCAGCAGCAGCTTAAAATTCAACTCAACATTCAACTTTTATTGATCAAAACAATGATTTGTTTAAATCTGAAGGCTATTTCATTTCTTATGGATCTGATTTTTTGAGGTTTGTTGAAACAATGAGAGTGGTTTGTTACCGCACCCATTGGTACACCTCGAAGGTCTTGCGATGAGAGCCTTTGAATCCGGCGACAATACTTATCACAATTTCTATCATTTTCCTAAATGTTCTCTTGGTGGTTGATTTCTTGAAACGTTGTATAATGGTATGGCCAAGCTTGTTGTCTTCACAAAAACCAAGGCCGGTCATGGCAGTGCAACTGCAGTGATTAGCTACTCTACACCTTTCTATACATCATATAGATGATATATCCAAAAACACTGCATTTATTTATCTTCTACCCCTATTTTCTACTGAACTGGCATTCGCTGGCTGCGACCAACGACGATAGTCTTACGTCCCCAGTTCCTCCTCCCGGCTTCATAGAAGCAATCAACCGATTATCAAAATCAGCTCACTACAAGTCATGGCACATCTTTTGGAAACGACCTTGAGGAAGGTTCGGGATAATACAGCTAATACTTTCATCCACTCATCAAATATCTTAGTGGAGATCAATCTTGTTATTTGAGAGAGAATGGTTGCGACGTCAGCTATTCTAAAAAGGTCAGAAGGACGCGATTTACAAATGAGAGGAAGTCGTTACCTTTTGTAGGGAAAAAAGCTGCCCAACTATCAATATCCAGTGTATAGATCGCAAGAATTGTCACCAGTAATAATCAGATAAGCTGATAATCTCACTGTATATCAATCTACCTAGCTGAGATCTCAGCTAAAATCAGGAGATCGTTCTTCTCCAAAGATGACCCCATTTTATGCACTGTATGAGTACGTACCGTTGAAACCCCTAATGGAGAACTCCGAATTAATCATCAATGCTCACCACATACTACTATGCTGGTAAGTTGATTCCGCTGACCGACCTGTCGAATGAAATCACTATAGACATTCAAGATCATCACTAAACTCCGCCAATCCAAGCTAACGTCTACGCGGGCCGACATGATGAAAATAGTACGAAAACCGCTTTGAAGTCAGCGGGCCTGCCGATCTTTAGAGAAAGGAACATGCAACTCTCGTCCATCGTTCTACGTGGGGGTTCCAAGAACTCGGGTAGAAGTTAATTGCAAATGAAAGATGTTCCCGATGACGATTTTGAATCTTCCTCAATATCCACTACACTTCATACTCACTGAAGATTGGTTTATCCAAGTGGTACGCACGAGAACCTTTACGACACGTGCCTAGCGTTCTTCTGTAGATCTGGATCGTGATAGCTGCAGCTGAATTTATGCGTGAAAGAGAATCGAAGTGGTTTGCAATGGCTGTAACAACGAATGAGGTCGGCATCCTCAATGATAATGCATAGGGCAATAGCGCCTCTCTATATGCGGGGTGTGCATGCCCGATAGTGGAGGAATGAGGGAAAATACATCAAAATACCGGAAATATTGCCTCGTTCCCGAGGCATGTCTGTTCACAAATTTTGCTGAAGCGACTTACCCGTCGGAATATTACAGAGACATTGTGCCACCGGTTGACCTATTGTAATTCGCTACCCATCACTTTGAACTATATAGTGGCTGGTAGGTTACATTTACCACTTGGAAATCAATATCGGACTCTTAGATGGTTCGCTGTACCCCGCAATGAAAACCAAAACGATCACTTTTTGCATAACTAGTAATGACAATATCGAATTTGGCGAATTGTGATAGATAATAATATCGTGATGTAGGAGGCCTCTAAACGGGCCAGATCCGGTTTTCCTTCTAAAAGGTGGCACACTAGAAAAGGGCAGCTGCAAGAGATCTGGACGCCTTTCCTCGGTGAGACATATAGACACCGAACGTGGCACGATGAACAGGAGAAATACCTGCTAACTTTTAGAGAGAAAAAAAGTGATTTTCCAAGTCTTGCCCATTGATAATCGAAACCCATCCAAATAACGATTTTACCCGAAGCAAGCGACGACCCATCCATCGGGCATAGCTGTACAAGATCGCGAATCTTCTAGATTCGGGCAATGAACAGCAACTCACACGTGCTTCGAAACGTGGGTAGTAGATTTGGTTGCTGTCACACTTGCATAGCTGTTGTCATCCAACGGGTATGAAGAACTTTCACGATTGGTTCTAAAAATATTTGCCCTGACTCAGACATCCTAAAGACATCCTAGATAAAAAAGAGGCAAAGTCTCTAATTTTTGTCCCAGCCATAGGATTTTGCTGGCCTCGTGCTCAAACTACTTTCAAATTCCAGAGAAGAGTACGCAATGAAAAGGGCGACATGGAATGTAAAACGTACAATTCATAAAAATTGACTATATGAGAGACTACGAGAATCTTTTCGTACGATGGTGATTTAAGCCTTCGTAGAAAGCGTGTAATTTGATTGGAAGGTATGTCACTTGAGATGGCTTATAACCTCATAGGATTGGTTTGAGTGGGGTGATTGGCCTTGCATGAGGGCGCCTGAAAGTGGCAGCTACATCCAATAATTTTTATCTTTGGGGCAACCAACTGCATCACATTTTAGCAACACAACTTCTATTCTCTGATCCAAGCCTCCTCGGGATAGCATGCTCAGCTCCAAATGTTGCTATTCGCGTTGAGGCTGATTCTGGGAACTCTCAAAATTGAGTAATGATTTCAGATGACCCGCCCGACTGACAGGGAAAATCTAATGCCATTCATTATCCATTATGGCAATGGGCGATAATAGTAATTGGTTGTAACAACTTGGGCATCGAATATTGACAGAAAAGAAATGAAAAGAAAAGAAAAGAAAAGATAATCAACAAGTAACTGGTAGAAAGAACTCCATCATTCTTTTTGGGGGCAAGGTCGTAATAGAGGCTATGCAACATAATGGTAGGCCAAATCGAGTAAATTTCTCATATTGAGTGACGGAGTTTTGTGTCCCGGTAGATTGATTGATGATTGATAGGTGTGTGTGGGTGCACAAAAGAGATGGTATCTTTCCAAGCGATAACTTTGAAGTTGGTTTTGACCTACTCTGAGGCTTTTTATTTGATCTGAAATGGATCTTATTGGATTTCACAGGTTATACTATATATGTTAAGGTACCTTTTTGGTAGTAGATGTCATCGTGCGGCCAGGTGTCACGAAGGAATTGGCGGTCGGTGGAGAAGATTTGAGAAAAAGTATCTAGGAAATAATCGGCAAGTAATAATGAGCTCAAAAAGGTAATACCTACTATATACTAAGCAAGCCATTATGTGGTCTGAGATTTTTCTTTCTTTTCTTTTCCTGGAACGGGAACGGGGTGGGTGATATCGAAGATCATACAGTAGAAATAAAAAATTGAGGAGAAATTTAAATCAAGTATACTAGTTATTATCTACCACCCTATCGGATTAGAATAATGGATCTTCGTTCTTTTTTTTCTTTTTTTTCATTAAGGCGAAGAAGGAAGGTTTGGTCCGCCTTATGGAAGTATAATAATACATTGCCTACTAGTACCTAGGTAGGTAGTAGGTAGGTGGTGTTTTTTTTGCCCTTTTTTTGGTGGCTTATTCATTCTGGGCATTCTAAAATGTTCTTTAGTTTCTTACTTCCCTGTCATAGTAGTAGTAAGTAGATTTTTTACTGGATGAAGATATATAATTTCTTAAGATGATAGGTTCAAATTTAGTGATGAGTAAGAAAACGTCAAATCCGATTGTTTGGTTTGGTAAAAAAAAAAGTATACCTATCTGCCAGGTGAGGACTAATGCATGTTAAAAAAACCTTCCTACTACCTACCTATATAAAAATTAAAATAAGGAATTTGTACCTGGTCTGATAATTGTCATTGTCAAAAATCCACACCGTCTGTCTCTCACTCTATTCCATCCTCCATCTAATCCATGATATCCGCCGCCCCCCGTACAATAATATCCTTGCACCACTTTTCCCACTTCATCAACTGTATCATCCTTCATATTTCCATATTTCCATATTTCCATATTTCTCTATATCATATTTTTTTATCACTCCACAAATATCGAACATCATAAGGTACAATTTGTATCCATTATCCACCACGTATCCAATCCACTGTTATTTTGAATGGAGATATCCTTGAAATTTCAACTACCCCTCGAATCATCGACGTCAAAACATCTCATCCCATTCCACCTCATCCCACTGTAAGGCTGGCTGGCTTTTCGATGAAGGAAGAAAAGACAACAACATAGTTTCATCCATTCATTTCTAGAAATGAATTTATAAATTATTTTGTGAATATACTGTTAATAATATTCGAAACTTCACATATAACCCGAAAATCCAAGGAAAGAAATCATTATGTCAATCTCAAGAATGAATATTGGAGTCGACTGCCAATAAGCCATTTCTTTTGTTAATAAAGCTTGAAGGATTCCCTCCTCACTCGATATATCATTACAATATTCACTATCCCTTCGCATAACTCCAAGAACCTTCGATTACAATTGTTCAAACTTTTCATTAATCTTCTACCATCTATCCTCTTTGCAACCAAAGGTTAATTGAAGATGCCTGATTACGTACGAAGACACAGTACCGTCCCGAGTGCGAGGAGTAGGGATTCGCGTCAGAGTGATGAGTCTTCTCAAGAATCTCAGAGTACAGCCCCTACTTCACTCTATAGCAATACGAGACCCTCAATTCATCAAAGTCAAACCGAACGACCTTGCTATTACCCGAAACAGAGTTTAGACCTAACTCCCTACGATATCTCACCCGCCACCACTTATTATCCACGATCATCTCAGGAGACATATGCTTCGACTTCGGCTTCGCAAGAAGACCTATTTGAAGAGCCTGAACCCTATGATCCCGAATATGAAGTGCCAGAATACAAAGACGTGGTTGAAAGCAACTTGCGGCCTTCTTCGGCCCACGATTTTGCTGATTTCTTTCCCTCCACTAAGCGCCTATTGATCCGACATGATGATACCTCATACGATGGAAACATGAATCTGCGTGTCGACACTGAAGTCGGGCATGGTCGTGGAAAAGAATTGATTCAACTATTTCATTTACGCATGCATGATCTCAAAAGTCGAGAATTCAGTCTCCGAAGATATGAGCGGTCAAGCGGCCGAGAAGTCTGCCACTCGACCAGAAGATACGCCAAACCGGCCGCTGAACGCAGACCTACTCTTACCAGATCCGTCAGCAATGCCTTTGCCAGTATTCGCAAACCCGATACCAAGCGCTCAAATTCTATAAATACCAACAATGCGAACCCCATGGGTGGCATCAAAAGACAGGATAGTGGGTATGCATCCGGCGACGATTCTGACGACGAGGTCGAAAGTTTCATGGCGAATAATAGGGCTGCTACTGCTTCTATGTTACCTACCAACACTACTAAGCTTGAGTTTGCGAATTATGCCCAAATTGATATTAGGCGTCGAGGTACCAAATCATCAAAACGGTACGAGTTTGAGTATTGGGGCCATTCATATACATGGAAGCGAGTATCAGAAAAGGATGGAGAAGGCAAAGCAATCTCATACCATCTATTCAAAGGCGATGGAGGCTCAGCCATGGCCCACATTGTCCCCGATATGCGATCACCAGCAGCGATCCAAGCCGAAGAAGCAGCCGGTGGCTGGGTCCCGCCCTGCCAAATGTGGATCAGTGACAGAAGTGTTCTGACATCAGTCACCGATGTCGCCGAGTAAGTTAGGCACGAACCCTTTTTCTCCTGGAGTCTTCTAACAGCATTCAAGTGTAATCATCTCAACTGGGCTCATTGCTCTCGTTGATGACAGCATCAAGCGACACTTCCACCCCAAAGCGCCACGCACACATCAAGTGGGTGTCCCTCTCACCCCACTTAAGATGGATATGGAATTTGTAGGACCGAGAGCAATGGTTGAACATATGTTCAAGCGAAGAAATTCAGGGGGGTCAACGAAGTCGAAAGAGATGCAAAAGCCGTCATCGAGGCTAAGATATGAGCAACCTGTTGTTTATTGAGTTATGGTTACAGCGAAGAGAAATCATATCGACAGAATTATGTTGGTCAACAGTACAGCACAAATGAATCATTGCTTTATTTTTGGGGTGGGGATTTTGATGGGACATATACATTTTTAATTGTCATGGTTTTTAGGAGGGCGGGATGGCTGGTTGGATGAATGGTATGGGTTGCACAAGATATGTGCAGGTGATGGATAGGAATATGGCGGTAGGATAGGATGGTATTGCTCCCATGCATACAAGGACCATGTGGGGGTGGAATAGGTAATTTGGCGTTTTGGATAACAACGATATGATGTGATACCATTGATGAGTTTTTTTTCTATCAAAATCATCTCTTGGATTGGGGGGTGGACATTCTGTGATTGTGTATGGAATGGAAATGGACATGGATATGATTGGACTTATTTCACCATTCGAACTCTCCTTTTTTCCTTTCTTGTACACGTACCTCTTCGATACATATTTAGCCTTACGGTGCCACAAAATCAAATCCACAGTTAGTTTCTCAATAGGCTATGAACTTTTCCCTTTTGATTTAATCTGCTTTTCCTTGCCTCTTCGCTTCTTGTGTTTTAGAGATAGAGATAGATGGTGATGTAACTTGTTGAAGAAGATGCATTGATTGATAAGTTGTGTTACAGTGTTACAGGAAGCTTCCATACGTTGTGGTTACAATATTTTTTATACCTGGTTTGCTTGAGCGTTGGTGCTCTTTTCATATATATATATATATATACAGTTGATATCTTCCTCTCAACCAACCATCATATCATGCCTACTGCCATTTTGTTATTTTCCATCTTCGTGCAATTCTACTGCATTCACACACATAATACAGTCCAGTCAGTCTTGTAGTCAAATCCAAACCGCTCAAATCCATCTCAGTCCAATCCCAATATGCCACGCCTAGCAAGACACAAGATAAGTACCTAGTAAGTCGCTGCTATATCCTTTAGAAAAAAAAGAAGCTTGCTCTTATTATTGTTATTGCGAGGAAAAAGGGGAAATTGCAGGTAGGTAGGTGTATTGCTATAATTGCTAACAAGCGAGATGGAGGATGAAGGATATGGGAAGGGGAGGAGAATAGAGATAGAATATAGCTCTGATTTATCTTGTCTTGATTTATACAGTAGTGAGGGTTTCCGAGTGCTGAAAGCTAGCTGATGTGGGAAGGAAGAAAGGAAAGTAAGATGAATTACGTATAACATTTTGATTGGAAAAATGAATGGAAAAGTAAGAATAGGAAAAGAGGGCAGAAGAAGGGCGGCCCAGAAAATAAATTAGCTAGCTGTATGTACTGTAGCATTGTAGTTGGTTTGCAAATATTTATCATGCTATATCATAGCATCTTGAGCCCAGTCCGTAGGCAGAAAGAGCTAGCTTATTATTATCATAAAATACCATATGAATAGCAGATGGATAGGTACTGTACTGTACTTTACTATATGTAATCTCAGGGGCGAAGCACTGAAGTAACAAGAGAAGAAGGAGAGAAGGAAAGAAAAAGAAAAGAAGGAGAAGGAAGGAAGAAGAAAGAGGATGGGGGAGCAAAAAAAAAAAAGGGAAAAAAAATACTTTATTAATCGGTTCAAGAGGTCTACAAATATAAGGTAAGGGTAAAGATACTTAAGGGAGGAGAAGTAGGAGGGAAGAGGAAAAAGAAGGGAAGAAGGAGAATGACAAGTTTTAGGGTCTACCCTAACCCCCCCCTTCTATGAGAAGAGATGAATTAACAGTTGAAATACACAATTTAGTAGCAAAGAATCAAGTGAATTTATTTAAAAAGAAATAATAAGAGGTGTGGGGATTTGAAAGGTATTCAATGTATGTGAAATGTGAAATTAAATGTTAAGTGAATAGATTGATTATATTGTATTGTGTTATGTGATAGTGAATCCGATTCTTTGTGAGTGGGTGAGTGGGTGTGTGAAAGGCAAGTAAGTATATGCAAGCTAATTAAATGAATATGAGATGAAGATGGAAGGAAGGAGGCAATGCATGCAAGCAAGCGTGTAAATAAGTGACTTCCTCTTTTGTCAGGAAAATGAAACTAGTGAATTTAGCGTGAGTATAAACCCCCCCCTCGGGATAGAAAATTCTTTCATGAAGAACATTTCTACATTTTCTATTTCATGAAATGAGAATTCTATTTGGTACTTGATTGACATGCCGTGAAGGTTTTTCATCTCAATGGATATGCATAAAATGAAGATGGGATGAATATAACTAATATGAGGGAAATATCTGTTAGAATCATTTTCCTTCTGATGAGATGAGATCAGAGAAGAAAAAATATGGAATGGTTTATAAGAGAATGTGGATGTGGATGTAGAGATGAGGATTATAATGAATGAAATGAAATCGAAGATTATCAGATGATTTTATAGATGGGTGGATGGATGAATAGATGGATAGATGATATGAATGTAAATGAAAATATATGTATCTTTATATCTCTCTTTCTTCCTAGTAAAGTACCATACAAACAACCACAACCCAAAGAGAGAGAGAGCACTTGCCAGAATCATAGAAAACAAAATCTCAACCTCAACCTCAAACTTTCAACGCAGGAAAAACAGAGAATTAAGAAAATAAAGAATACCTCAACAATGAATATTTGAGATGGATGAAATGAGATGAAATAAAGAATCATTTTGAAATACCATTCACTTCCTTCACAAAATTCACTCAACCATTGAATTACCACATATACATGTACTGACTTCATTCTCCTCATTATCACTATCAACCAAGCTATCAACCAAGCTACATACTATATGCTATGTGTTATATACTCCCTAGCAATTTCCATAAAATGAACGAAGCACAGCATGCATGCCAATCAGCAGCAGTAGCAACAACACACCACAAACAAACCAGGGAAATAGAAATAACAACCTACTCCTCTTTCCTCTCTCTCTCTCTTCCCTCCATCCTCTTCCTTACCTAAGCTAACCCCACTAGTAATCACCAACTCAAACCAAACCAAGCAGCAAGAGAAGCATTGCAGAACATTAAATAATACTGTCCATACAATATTCAATCCAATCTTACCATTCTCTCAAGCTATGATATTGTATAATATGCAATATTTAAAACCTTTCATATGGAAATAATGAACTGATTGAGGACGATAAGATTAAGATGATTTGATACTGTAGTAAGAAACAAGAACAAGGAAACTTTCGTCCAAGGTATTCCTCTCTCCCATTCATCCACCCCATACACATTTCTTTAGCTAACTACCTAGCTAGCTAGCCACAATATTCTGGAGTTTTTTTTTTACTGAAGAAAAGAAAAACAAAATAAAAATAAAAACGTTGCAACTCCAGGGCCAAGCCAGGTGTAGGCAGCTCAGCTTAGCATCGTCATCAATAACGCAAGTAAACATTTTTTTGGTTTCGCTCAAAAACAAAACTTCTCATCGAAACCGAAACACCACCCTTCCAAGAAAACAGTCCTTTGAAAGGAAAACAAGTCCAATGAACTCCGCCCCCTGCCCTTCCATATGTTGCTTAGTGAAGAGTCATCCGTCACCACAATATAAATTTGATTCTCCTTGCCTAACTTTTCTGTTCCATCTCAGCCTCCGTTCGCCCAAGTCATCGGATTATCAAGTTGAACAGCATCAGTCCAATTAGCTTGCGCAAGATGGCCGAATGTACTCCATGATCCTTCCATAGATTGATTGAAATTGTTCATATCATTCGTATTCATGGAAATAGTCTCCAAATTTGTGATCCAAGAATCGAAGGGCGTCGTACCGTCTCTATTCCATCCTGCTTGTGTACCTGGCGGCGCCATGTTCTGAGGGTTATGCACCATGGGAGGACCATAATGAGGCGCCATCTGCTGGAGCTGAGGGTAATTCTGGCCTTGGGCGTTACTATATGGAGAATTGATACTCGATGCCGAATCGCCATTGCTAGGACTAATTAAACTAGGTGGATTTGAATTCTGACCAGGACTAGGTTGATAGTTGCCATTTTGTGGATATTGACCATGCTGAACATCCATAGTAGGATTCTGATTTATCGCTGCCCATGGCCGTGATCCCGGCTCAACACCTTGCATCGGCTCGCCCCCGTTGATACTAGATCCCGGACCAATGTCGCTAGTGCTAGCTCGTGATCGATCGTAGGGATCGGATCCATCGGACCCATTATTGTCTTCCAAGCTCCCAAACTCTTTCAACTCTTTCTCAAAGCCCTTGAATTCTTCTAATCCTCCACGTTTCCAAGAAACTTCCTTTCCACCATATCTTATGTAATCCCCCTTGATCTTGTGGTAATATCGGGACATGCTATCTATTTGCTTCCAATAGCCCTTAGCCATGGCTAATCTTGGAATCATCTCTCTCAAGATCGTCAAGGGCAATTTGGAGTGGTCTTGGCCCATGTGATTGCCCATGTCCATCTGTGGAAAAGCTACAGAGTAGGCGCCAGTGAATGCAGCATGGAAAAGAGCAAATACAAACAATGGCGATTCCGGCAGGGCGTTATTGTCCTGACAAGTCCTCATAATATCAACTATCTCTCTAGCTGCCGAAAACAAAGTATTGGCACTCTCATCCCAAAATCCCTCCGGTATATCATACTTGTCCTTTGGAAACACAGGTTCGTCAAGCGGCCCTTCAGGTTTATCGCAACGAAGAGGTATGAATGGGACGAATTCCCTGTGAAGCACGATTCGGCACAGCGAGTGCAACGTGTGTAAACTTGCGTATGTGGTTGCATTTCTCTTTTCCAGATGCGCGGATAGATTAGCTTCAGTGAAGGTAAGGTTCTCCGGTAGGGCTTCAGTAAACTCGTCTAGCTCCTTCGATAGTTCATGAAACTTTGTCTTTTCGTCCCATGGTGGGAATTTCTCCGTTCGGCGACCGCCTACAAGACTCCATTTGGAAAGCTTTCCCCAAATTTCAACCAAACGACAATACTTACTCAGTACTCCATTGTCATGAATCTGGACGTTGTTGCCGGATTGCAAGGTGGCCTTCTCAAAATCCCGGTTGAGATATCCGGTTTGTACGGCTTGTGTGAACAGAAATTGGTCATCGGAGCATGGAAGCTGCAAGTGCAAAGTAACCGATTCAATCATGTTAGGCCTAGTCTTTCCAGCTGCAAGCATACGATCCATGATGAAACAACTCCAAAAAGTACGCCTTCTTACTTCCTTTTCGATTGCATTTTCACGTGCCGGGGATTTGTTCACTTCTGGGCGTAACGGACCGGCGGTAACCACCGTTTCGGACTTGAACGTGCGAGCCGTCGGGTCATCTTCGTATGGTAGAGACATGGCTTGTGCCAGCCTAGTCGCAATACCAACATACACCCAAGCGCTAAGGCCCCTAGTTTGTCCCCACTCGTAAAGTCCTAGCATCAAGAGAGCCTGGATGCGTTCGATGGAAGTGATGCTTAAATCTCTCCCCGATGCTCCAAAAATCGTCGATGTAAGAGCGTTTGCGTAGTAATCACTGGCAACCAACGGGTTGTTTGGCTGAGCCGATGTAGCTGGAGAATGATATGCAGTTAATTCAGGGTGGAATCGCGCTGTAAGGGTCAAGACGGCAAGTAATAGAATTTTTCCTTCCTGATATTCCGTATTCGTCGCAACTGAGGGGTCTCGTGGATGGGATGCTTGACGCATTCGAGCCCGAAAGGTTGGGGGGTGAAGGAAAGGCATCTCCGTTGAGAAATTCAACTTGAATATGTCATAAACCTCATCCCAAACTTTTCTCGTCAAAATAGCTGAGTCTAAAGGCTCTTCTCCGACTCGCGAGCTATTCCTTCGTCCGGAGTCGTCATGCTTTCGAATGCGCTTCTTAGTATCTCCTTCTCCTTCGATTTTTATTCCCATCGGTGGTTCGAGTCGTTTTGGGGTAGGTGTCGCAGCGGAAGGATATGTGCATTCTCGGCTGGAAGACTCGCAAGCCCTGCATACAGAACTCACGCCGTTGTTGACACCTAAGTACGAAGTTAGTTGGGTCATAGAAGAAGATGTGCAGGCAACTTACATTTTACTTTGCTACGTCTGCAGCGTGCGCAAGCTATACTGGAGCGTACCACTTCGCAGCGGATATGTCAGCAAGAAAGATAGTTGATAACAAAGCAACGACTGCGCAACAACTTACTTTTTGCAGGCTTTTTTTCCTCTTGCCCACCACCACTACCACCACCGCCGTCATCAACTCCTCCACTGGCGCCCAATGCGCCGGGGCTAGATGCACCGGCTCGAATTATATTGGATTTATGTTGTTTTGGAGAGGCTGGGTGGAGATAATTTGAGTCGGTCGCAGAGAAAGCTTCAGCGTGGGAACGTTTTGGACTTGACGATCGCGATACACCAACTGCCGAATCGGAATCAGGTGGTGCAGAAGGCGATAAGATCGCAGCGAGAGAATGAGGTGAGGGAATGATGGCGGTTTGGGGGTCCTTAGACCCTGAAAATTCTCGAAGGTGAAGGAGTTTTGTTTTTTATGTCTTAAAAGGGTATAGAGAGATCAAGAAATCACTTCCTTGATTCAGGAGAGATTTTCAACCTGGGTTGCTGCAGTCTGTTGGTAGCCTTCAAAGCTGTATCGTCCACGATTGATGGTACAGTACTTTGTGTGACGCCGAAGCGAATGCCGCACATGCAGTAATGCGAGCTTCCGATCCAAGTAATACAAAGTAACTTTGAACGAAACGATTGGACAATTAAATTATTAAAAAAAAACAATAGGGAAAAAAAGAGTAAAGAAAAAAGAATATATACGTGTGTGGGGTATAAAAATTGATTTGATATAAAATAGAATTGAAGAATTTCTTTTTTGATAAATTTTCAGTAATTCTTTTTTTTTTTAATTTTGTTTTGCCCTTTGAAAAGAAAAACAAAACAAAATTATTGTTCTTGTTCTTGTTCTTGTTTCTAGCGGTTGAAATTGTTTGTTTGGTTAATAATCCTTGAGGGGTTATTTTCCTTCCTTTTTCTCTTATATGTACGTGTATGGTATGGGTGGTTGAGTTTGTTGGCTGTTTTAGTACTTTTGTAGTTAAACCCCATGAAAATAAAAATAAAAAGAATTTTTATTTCTTTTATTTTATTTTGGGATTTAAAATAAATAATATAAAAAGTATATCACTAAACAATCAGTGAATGAAGTTGTGGAAAAGAGATTTCGAATCCGTTTTCGTGTGTTAATACAAGACTAACAAATACGGGGGGGGATGTTGTTGCGATTGGGGGAAAATGATTTAAATAAACTTTTTTCTCTCTCTCGGATGTTTTGATTTTTGAAGGCAGGGTAAAAAAAGAGCGTGGTAGAATAAAGTACCTAGGTAGAGTAAAGCAGAGGAGTAAAGTGTATATGTAAGTAGAGTAGAAAACTATGTGTAAGGAAGTTATCTATTATTATTCAAGATCCGTGTGTGGTATGGTATATACGGAACAGTTGATGCGTTTGATGATTTATAGGTTAAATTGGATTGGATGAATTTGAAGAGGGAATGGTTGGCAGGTAGGTTGGTAGGTTGCGTGCTTGCTTGCTTGCTTGTTTGTTTGATTAGATTGATGGATGGATGAAAATATGAATGAATATATGAAATTTTTGATGAATATATTATTCAATCAAATACTACTACTACTAGGTGGTAGTAGGTACCTAGAGTAGTTGATTTGAAGGTATAACAAGAATCTTTAAAAACAAAAAAAACGGAAGGGGAAAAGGGAGAGGAGGGGAGGGGGGAAAATACCAAGACTAAAAGACCACACACACCACACACACCATCAATTTTTTAGTTTTCTTAGAGAACGGGGGGATTTGATAAGATGAGATTCCGGTTGGGGATGAATGGGGGATGAAGAAGCTTTGATGAAAAATATTTCACTATAAAAATATGGTACGTGCATTTCTTTCCTCTATTACCTACCTACCTAGTAGGTACCTACCTAGGTACTTTACTGTGGGTAGTGGTCCAATTTTTATATAGAACATTATTCAATCTATACTATAATTCTAATGCGGTTTTACCATTTGGAATATGGGATAGGGAAAAGGACAGTGAGTTATGAGAGAGATCGTCAGCAATTGTTACAGGATGAGAATATCTTTTTATATAGTTGATGATGATATTCATTCTCTTCTCTTATATTGAACATTCTATTCATATTCTAAGTAATCTGATCTGATGAAGGGGTTACTTTATAAAATCCTTCCATAACCTCAACCTCTTGCTTCTATTCTAACCAATTTACATCTAATACTTGACTGACCCTACTCTACTACCTACAACCACGACATTGTGCAAGAACATTCAATTTCCTAACTTGGTAAAGATCATGTTAGTTAAAAGCTAGGTATCTCTTCCTTACTTACTAGCTAGGTACTTTATACCTTACCCGGCCGGATGCTACCTGTATGATTTCCTTTTACCTAGCCTACTGTATCCTATCCCAGCTTTCTCTATTGAGGAAGCAGGGAAATCGGGCATTTTTATCTCATCTCATCCGAAGATATATTAAATCTGTATGAAAAAAAAGGTGACCAGATAATCTATTTTAACTAGGTAATAAGCCCGTTTCCAATGTACGGGTTCTTAGAACTGTTGTTGATTATCTTGAAGGAATTGATCACACACACACATTTCATTAAGCCTATATAATACTCTCACAACTTGTGGGAGGGGAGCCGTGGTAGTGAGTACATTTGTACAAGATCTTGGCACTTAATCTAGCGAAATAGATTGGAAGATGTACGTATCTATTGACAACTAATTGACATCTATTGCATTATCTACAACTACATATTCTTTGTACTTTCCTTTTCCTGCATTTACATTTACATGAAGTGTTATGAACTGGCCATTTGCATAGATACCTAGCAGCTATTTCAATTCTTTGCATTTTTATATAAATTGTTGTCGGTACTTTTATCCACTTCCACTCCTCCCTTGTTTTTCCACCAACATGGTCCATCCATCACCATGAAGTTGTAACTTTCAAGGGTATTTTCGAAAACAGATTTATGAACAATCCGGGGAAGATATTCGGAGAGAGTTATCCACTATCCTCACCTGCCAGCATAATATAATTGTTTTGGGTTCTTGGATCGTCGACATTCATAAGTTATAGAAAGGAAAGTCTATATATCTTTGAAATGCTTTTGAATCCTTTGGATCGCGAGTCAATTACCATATAACTCGATTTCGGTGAACAGCGTTAGCACTTTAGTCTACCCAGGTATAGATTTGATTACTATGGTAGGTGCTTTGATACCTATAAAGAAACCCACCTTAAGCGCTAAAGTCCCTTATTAAATTTATCAACTAAAGTGCTAGCGGCTATTCGACTCGGAGAAAAGCGTGTGAGTAAAATAATAATATTTAATTAGTTTTATATATTAATTATGAATTATTCTGTATTTATTATAATAATTTTATTTAATAATTATTAAAGAATTAACGAATTAGAAGAGAGAAATTAAAGAACTCTAGTCTGATAGAATCAACTCTCCTCAATCTAAGCGAACTTTGCCGAATACTGAAAAGGCAGACAGATTTTGCTTGAAGAAAAAGGATTTGATTTGCTGAAAAGATGACGTGGCGTAGACCGGAGTACCTTCTTGTATTATATTACCTTTTCTGGCGATCCTTTATTAGCCTCCCTTCTTAATCAACTATATAAAGTGTTAACCTTCTCAGGCTTAGTCACCCAGCAATATACATTGTCTATATGTGATGTGTTCACCGTTCATGGTATGTTCTGGCGGTTACCAAATCATTGTCTCGATCAATCTGAGACTTTCAAATCATTGGGAGTTCGAATCCACATCCTCTGTATTAGAACAACTTCGGGAACTCTTAAGCCATTAGTTGTACGGATCGAACTATGCTGGAGGTTTGTATCGCATGCAGCAAACCAAGAATTATTTAAAATATACGAAAGAAATGATCGGTGATCACTCACAGTGCTATGCTACTCATCACTTTGATGCTCAATACTATATAATGATACTTTGATCTTTTGGAGGAAGGATGGGGATACTTTGACCTAACGAACCTGACCTCATTCAAACAACCTTTTTGGTTTGTTGTACCTAAATATATACCTAGTATCTATATATGCATCCTATTCCCTCCCTCCGTAGTTCTTTCTTATTAGCTACTTACCTGCCTTACTGAAAAGCGAGCCTGACAAATGGACTCGAGAATTTTCAACCTTACCGAATCCATCATCATCCGAGTCATCCCCATATCTCGGTGTCACCGGATGCTCAAGTAGGCCATTTTTCCTTGCCAATCTGACAACCGAGTCGTGTCCAGTTTCGTTCGGTACGGGTAAGGTCACGGAGGATTTACTTGAACAGGTCACGGTATGCATATAATATGCGATAAAGGATTCCTCTGGTGCGTCTTGACAGCGGCGACTGCATGTAAAACCGATATAACTTAGATAACGGAATGTCAGCATCTTGTTGTCCGTTATCCTTTCATGCCCCTCCAAGCGGGAAAATCACATATTCGATAATTTGTATTGGAATAATACTGACAAGTAATATGAAGACCGTTCAGAAATTCTGCTATAAGACCGGAACAAACTTCCATTCTTTTCCGATTCAATATTCCATAAATTGACACGGAGGATTCATGAATAGGGACGGATATCCAGACTTGCCAGTTATATCAAGAAAATGCAAGTAAGCTGCTACCCAAGTAGGTTAAGTGAGAGTGAAATTTTATATATAGGTAGATATCTACTTACCTATAAATCCAGGGCCTCAAAGAATTGTTGATACAATTTGTTGAGTGAGATTTGAACAATCAAATTCTCAAATATAAAGGCTTTTTTAATCAACTTGGTGTTTTATCGGGATAATCAACTCTCTCTTATTATCCTACTCATGAAGAACTCCTTCAACATTTATATTACTGTAACATGAAAGTCCCTCCTCAGCCCTCTTCGAGAAAGCACGGCCTTGCCTATCTTTTGAATCTCTATTAATAAAAGGTGTTACCGTTTCAAGATGTCGATGAGAAGCAGGAAATTCATGATGGGATCTTCTTTCACATCACAAAATGTTAGAGATAAAAAAGAGATTCTGAATTGCCTCTTTTAATGTTTATTAAACTCATAATAAAATGGCAGCAACGTTTTAAATAATTAACAATTCTAACTTTCTATATATATATATTGGCAGCATGACAGGCAAGTAGGGCAAGCAAGCTCTCGCAAAGAGAAAGTGAAAGAGACCAACCGTGCTGTGGTTTTGCGGGGTGATATTTCCTCAGCCACACACGCCACATACCTAAGAATACCACTTTTGCCTTTTGAAATGGAGGGGCAAATTTTGACAAACACCCACTCTTCAATTTTCTCATCATGTTATTGGCTTAACCAACATTTAACTCCTCTTGGCAAAGAAGCTACCAACATTATTGCACCAACTGTTGGTTGAAACTTGCGCTCGTAACCGCCCCCTTTTGGTTCTGGTATGAAGGAAGTCGTAGATAGTAACCTTAGTGATCCCTTAATTTTCTTGTTTGTACAACAATTCTTATACCTCTCAAACAAATACAATAATATCAACAATATCTTTGCAGCCAGTATTCCTTCCCATTGAGCTTGACTGGAGCTTTGAATATCTACATTACTGCGCAACATACCTCGACTCATTCCTCTAATACCATGGCATCAGGACATAATGTAAGAGCTTTGCAATGACCCTTTTTGTTTTGGAGTTTCAGATTCTAACCTTTGGATAGGACCCTAAGCT
Source organism: Lanzia echinophila (assembly GCA_000812885.1). Classification (NCBI taxonomy): domain Eukaryota; kingdom Fungi; phylum Ascomycota; class Leotiomycetes; order Helotiales; family Rutstroemiaceae; genus Lanzia; species Lanzia echinophila. The sequence continues at coordinate 39,716 of JWJA01004534.1, forward strand.
TCTCTATGCGATCAATGGCATCAACGCCTATCATATTGAAAATGGAAAAGAGGATTCTCTGACACCTAATGGATCCCAAACACTCTCTCTTTTGATGGTGCCAACATCATCTCCATTTGCAGGACTCTCGAATGCAGACCCCCAATCTCAAGCTCCCGAAGAAGACTTCTATCTCCATCTCCATCTGCCTCCCGAGCTCGACCTCCCACTACCTGCAACAACCCAAATATATCACCAACCACCGAGCAGTTATCTTATACCAAGATGGGATTTAGGACCAGATAGCGGAGTCTTCACAAGAATTGAGTTCCCTATTGTGGGGGCTGCGAAGATCACCCAAGAAGATGTTGATACGTTCGAAACCATTCTCGCACAATGTACTGCTTTCCTAGAGCGTGCGCCACCCCCACAATCATCGCGCACGCGATCATCCAAGTCAAAATCTACAAAGGACAGGTATCCAAAGGAAAAGGAAGCATTGCCTCCATATAACCCTTCGGATTTCGCGCCAGGAGAAGCTTATGTCCCTGGAAGTGCAAGTTCTCATGCAGGGGGACAAATTGTCCTTATTGATGAGGAGAATGGAAGTGTTGTGGGGGAATTAGGAGAAGGATTTCATGTAGTGGAGGATAGCAAAATGAAACCTGGATCCAAAGGTATGCGATTGTTGGAAGCATTTATATCTCATTTCTAACAGCTTTCACAGATCCCGTTGAAATTTCACTTCCCCAAGATGGTTCCATGAATATTGGTGTCGCACCAGCTTCTGAAGCGTACCTCGAGATGGCCATGCACCCAGCCTACAAGAACTCTACACTTGTCTCAAAGGCAGCAATGGCCTCCCGATTAATCGTCACAACATCCAGCTACGTCTCCAAGACCCTGCAGACACAGGCAGACAACATTACCAAAAATACCGCCCCAACAACCAAGCCCATGACCTTCACACCCACCACACATGCCCGTATACGCAGGGTGCACACGTTCTCCGAAGGCGCAGCAGGTCTGAGTGCCAAAACCGTCGGTCAAGTCACCAAATACGCACAAAACATTGGAGCCACGCTTGCAAAACGCGGCCAAAGTCAAAAAGCCCACAGAGGCATTGGTCCTGATGGACAACCGGTCGAAGAATACAAACCTGGCCTCTTGAATAAGAGTATGATGGCATTTTCCACCATAGCAGATGGAATTGATCAGGCGGGACGTACCCTCCTGGCTTCTACATCCACAGCCGCAACAACTGTTGTCGAACACAAGTATGGTCCTGAAGCCGGTGATATTTCTCGCAGTATTGGTGGCGGCTTTAAGAATGTCGGATTGGTGTACATTGATGCAACGGGGGTGTCGCGTAAAGCGATTGTTAAGTCGGTGGCGAAGGGTATGGTGGTTGGGAAAGTTCGCGGAGGCGGAGATCTTATTGTGGGTGGTGGTGATGGTGGTATGGATACGACGAGTCCGCCACCGGGCTCAGATTTTAGGGTGTTGAATAGCAGAGAGAAGGATGCGAAGATGAGTGGAGGTAATGGTAAGGGTAATAGTGGTAGTGGCAGAGTGAGCCCAGAGGGTTTGACTTTTGGTAGGACAGCAAGCTCATATAAAACGGGTGTGGGTGAGAAGACGGGAAAATATTGAGTGGGGACGTGGATATGGAAAATCGGAGGCGGTTTGGTGAGGAGGCCAATCGTGGCGTAATTCGATGGATGTTATGGCTTTAGATACGGCGTTATGGTAAATATGATGAATATATGGTTGGATAGGTGGACAGGCGGACGGAAACATGATTGATGATATGATGCCGGAGGAAATCTATTACGTTGTTTTTGAAGAGCTATTTTTCTCTGCTATCTTATTTTGCGACTTGAAAGCATGCCTTTCTTTTATGCACACTTTTTCATTGATTTTTCCCTTCGGTTCGAGAGGATAAACCAACCATTCATTCATATATATTCAATTCAATCCATACCCATTCATTCATTCATTCATTCATCCCTCCCTCCATCCATTCATCTATGTACAAACCCTAACCCCCCCAAAAATGCAGAAGTAGAATACAAAGGTTAATTAAAAATCCCCCTTCCCTCTCTCTGTCTAAGAATTTGTCTTATCATGCCATGCATCCATTCAAATTCATTTACTCACACTCCCAACTACTAAAGCAACCAAAAAAAAAAGACTAGAAACTCCAATCCACATGTCCGCATTTAATATGCAAGAAGGTTTAAGAAGGCCACTCATACAAAACACATCAGATTTCCGTCCTACCTTATCCTACCCTACCCTACTCCATCCACCCTCCCTTCCCTACCATTGCCTTCCCATTTACATGTTTTCCCGTGGTATCAATTCAATCTCTCGTCTCTCGTCTCTCATCATATGGCCATCGCCATAGACAATCATATCCATCTCAGATTCATCGTACACAAATTAGCATCCCCCTTTCCCTTAACACAACACGTCAAGCATCCTTCTACCTCTTAACACTACTACCGATACTCGACACTGTATCACTAATCTTACTACCCAACCCACCCAACCAATTCGGCAGTCTCCCCTCCGCCCACCTGGGCACCTTCATACTCAATCTAATTCTTCCCTCCACCGCCTTCTCTATTAAATTCACAATCCCAAATGCCGTACTACCTAACGCTCTGAAGAGGGCCAGCGCCGCCACCGCCCATAGCAAGAACGTCAAGTAATAATTTTCCCCGATATGATCCGATCCATACGCCTCACTAACCGCCATAGCCAACGTCCCATTGGCAATCATCCACACCAAGACCATGTATGTGCGCACGCTCTTGTAGTAATCTTCTTGTTGCTGAGATTCGCTTATAGGCTGAACGGGAACTTCGAGTCTGTCGCGCAGATTGCGGAGGGCTTCGTCGTAGCCGGAATCGATGTCAAGTTGTTCCGACGGCATTTCGAGCTCGACGCGATCTTTTCCGTGGCCGTAAGCGGCGCCCAGATCCGTGGCCATGACGTTGTCGCCTTTGGTTCCCCAGGTGACGTCGTGCGTGTTGCAGAAGGCGTAGACTTGTAGCGTGCAAATGTAGGCGGGGAGGAGGGCGAAGTAAGACCCTGATGAGGTGAACATGTGCCAGGGGTCGAGGTACAGGAAGGACATGAGGAAGTAGAGGCCGATTGTAGAAGCGAGGGATACGACTAGGTTGGTGAACAGATTGTTGCCGAGTACGAGGGAGTCGGCATTGTCGTGTACTTCGCGGTAGACAATGTAGATGGTGGAGAAGACGGTGTACATCATGATTATGGAGTAGATAATCATAGAGGAGAAGTAGAGTTTGCGGGCGCCTTGCGGCCGATTACCCATGGAGAGAATAAATTGTGTGGCGGTTATAAGGACGCAGACGTATTTCAAGGCGTAGAATATATATTTACCGATGTTGTGGCCGAACGGATCCATCTTTTCGTCGGATAATGAACCGGCAATGAAGTAGAATGTTAGATAGAAGTTTGCGAGAGACAAGTAGGTGAATATCAATTGAATGAATTGATAGATGAATTCAATATGAAGAAGAATTTTTCGTCCTATAGTATGGTCCGTTCCCCATATTTGTCTGAAATGAACCAGAGAATATACCGCTGCGAAGAAGGCTCCATTAAGCCATCTTCTACGTTGAGATACGAACTCAGGAACGGTATCTGGAAATTGTTAGTCTGGACTCAAAAGCGAACGGTGGACAATAACTAACCCGGTACATCAGTCTCTCCAGTACATCCCTTCACATACTTCAAAACCCATCTCTCATCTCGTTTAGCCACCAACTCCCAACACAGGATACGATCTTCAGCAAGATACATATTCGCGGTAAAGACATCTGCATTCTGACCATGCAACGTCTCTCCCTTGAAGTATTGACTCAATGGGCCATGCCCGGTGTGATCATTCTGTAAGGCGTGATATCTGTACGCGCTCAACGCACCGGGCAAGACGGTAATATATCCAAACACACTCTCAATGGGTTTATCGAGAATATTAGACATCTTGTACTCGAAATTCTGAGAAGCCACCAATGGATTTAGCAGACCTAGCCCCATTTTTCCTTTCATGGCTTTGATCTCTCCGCATGCACCTGCGACATTCGAATCGGTATCAAAAGCTTTCCACAAATGGTACAAGGAATTGCCTCCTGGTTTTGTACCCACATCTAACATGATGCAGATATTAGGTGTGAGTGCCTTTCCAAAAGCGTTGAAGAACCAACGATGTGAATTCAATTTCTTGGCGTTCTTCTCCTTGAGACAGAAGAGCATCTGACAAGGAACAATTCCCTTCTCGGCACCTTTGAATTTGAGGTCCGAGTCCAGGGAGACTTGCGTGGTATACTCGTACACATGGGCTTGCACTTCTCGACCATTGACCAAATTCTTAGCAATTCCATCTTGATACACGCCCATAGCCGCAAGAGCATCGAGCGTCCGGGGATGAATCTTTTGTCTTCCATCGGAGATGATGGCAACCACAATCTTTTGCCATCCATTTTCTCCCCAAGTTCTTGACTTCGTTCTAGAACAGAAATGAGATATATTCTTCATAACTGCATGCATAGTTCTGGTGAAATCGATCTCCGTCTCGTTGTACATAGTAATACATATGAAGAGTTCCGTCTCTCTAGCTGTAGTTCCTACGTTTTGACGTAGCTTATATCCTTTCGCAACGAAATCATCGGGAT
>JWJA01004535.1:0-38010 GCA_000812885.1 Lanzia echinophila
CACGTCCATTGGGCATGCATAGTTCGTGAAGTCTCTTGCCGCAGTACAGATCGGTTGGATGTGAAGTCATTGGTCATCCATGTTCCAGGGTTCTTCGAATTGCCCATAGAATTCGTCCTCGTTTAGACAGGTCAATTTGGGAACCTTATACTCCTTCATCTCTATGCCACATTCTTGAAGTTCTTCTTTGATGCCTTTATCCAGTGTTTCCCATGAATTGGTGCCAGTGCTGAGAACCAATTGATGAAACCTTTTTATATCATCCTCTGTAAACTCTTCCTCACCATCATAGCCCCATGTATTCGGTAGAACAATGATTATCTCCTCCAAGGTTTGGATAGCTGCCGCGGCAAGATGTAACTTGAAGAGTTTCGATTCATCGATCCCCAACCCAGCGAAGTCAACAGCTATAGTGCGTATACCCCAACTTGACATCTTATCGTAATCGGAGCTTTTCGCAATCGCCCACATATAATCAGTTACGTCACTCAAACCATCTATGTCGCCATCGAAAGAAAGAATATCGTTTGCACAGTCAACATAGATCGGTTGCTTGAGCGTGGCATCCAAGATAAGTTTGTAACGACGAAGGGCCCAAGCGCGGGAACGTTTGCATAGATGAAGCAATGGCAAAAGTTCCTGAATCCTCCAATTGTTGATTCCTTGGCGGTACTTTTCAATGACACTGGTCTTGTCGTCGGATTGTTCGTATATGGTTTCGAAAGGCAAGATATCCTTTTTCGGCGCTGTCTCTTCCCAAATCATGTCTTGGATCTCATTTGGCATAGCGAGCAATATCGAACTTGGAACTAGGGTAAGGTTCATTGATATTTCTGTCTTGTTGGAAGCATGGGACTGAGGATTTGTGCTTAAAGTCGATGAGTTTTCATTGTTGGCTGGAGTAGTTTTTGAAGACTCTGAAGAATCCATCGCGAATGAATTTTGCCAGTTTGAAATTGAAATGAAGCGCTCGTTCTTTCCTCTGCAAACTTCCCCAAACTTTCGACGGGTAACTTCACAAAAAAATCATACGATATAGCAATCCTCATCTCGTACAGACTCGGAAAGCAGGTTCTTATAACCGATTTTACGCTAACTTAAGAAGGAAGGACTTTCCTTTTTGGGCCTTAAATTGAAGCTTTGACCATCCTCCACAAACTTGAGGATATACTTTTATTTTTACTTAAATACAATACAAAATTGATTAATCAGTACCAGTAAATATGATTTATTATAATATGAGTATGTGAATTATATTGTTATGCTATAATATGTAATTTCTGTTGAGAGCAGTCCCTTTCGCCAATGTAAGAGTGCTAAAGTACTATTTTCCTTCCTTCACCCAGTTCATCATTACCACACGAAAGCTTGTAAGCAGTAGCATCCCAAACCCGATGCCGGCCCCGCGACACAGCTGCACCACACTATGCATGAGGGTTGTGCATCAAAACACCCCCCTACTCCTGATCCCACAGCGAAAAAGCCCTGTTGATTCATTCGCTGATTGGAAGTGAGTGAGAGGAATTGAAGTTTGCAAAGAATTCCTTCTTGGTTACGCAGGTAACTTTCAAAATCTTTAGCCTCTCCTTGATCGTCTTTTTTTTTTCATGGTCAATCGGGAACAGGTGCGAAAATCCGGAGATATCGAGTCCGCCCTCTTCGGAAAGGCGCCATACCTGTCTTGCTTCTTTGATCTGATCCTCATAGCACATGATAACAACTTCGCGCAAAGTTGCCACGTCCAAGACTAGCTTCAATATCCAGAACTTACAAGTCACACATCCGGCTAGGTTGATGGCCACTCTTTGTATGAAATCACCCGCATCCTCCTTCTTGTATCTATCGAATATATAGAGATAATAAAACAAAGACCTTTGAGAGTAATCACGCTCTCCGAAGAACAGGATGTCCTTCGAACTATTAATGTAGAATGGATGAGCAACTCCAGTTTCAAAAGGCGTGTAATGGAGAAGTGCGCGAGAGCGAGACCGCCTACAAACTCGAAGCAATAGTACATCGTTACAGATAGTCCGATAGCGCATGTTCCCGAGTTTAGAAGAAGGACTAATCATAGTGATAATGCGAGGTCCAGGAGATGCCTCATCGAAGATGAGGTCTTGAATCTCGAATGGAAGCTTTTGAAATCCCCATGGTTCTTCTGAAGCTGCGGAGGTGTCTGGGTGGGAAATCGGAATCAATGCTGATGTAGGATCTTCTTCCCGCACATTCGCAGATGAATCTGGCTTGAGTATCGTCGGCATGTCGTTGAGAATCGATGACTCTGGAGTCTCGGGATTGAGTTGAATATTGTGAGACATTGGTGTGAAGTTCATGTATGGGTATATCTTTGGTATTTGCGAGTAAATGTTTATGATTTTGTGGACTTGGACTTTGCGAACAAGAGTAGAAGTCTAAAGACCTTTTGGGAGGTACAAATGTAGGTTGTGCTTTTATTTGCGCGTAACAATACAAAGTGTTGAATATGAGAGATTTTGAGGTAAAAGTTTCCATTAAGTTCTAAAAGGTAGGTGGGAGAACTCTTCATTAAGTACACAGAGTAGAAAGGGTAACGCTTGAATGCGTCATTTCTCAACACAAAGTACAGCAAAATTTGAAAATATCGAATCATTATAGTAATTCAAGGCTATACACTCATTTTGATGGTATGATACTCAATATCATTAGAGTAATGAATTTATTTGGCCAATGTGGTGGGGGGAGGTAATAGAAGGGGGTTCACCGTCGCTGAGAACATCATCGTCATTAAACGTTAACGCAAATACCAAAGACCAACCACGGCCTCTATTTCATGTGGTGTTTTATTAGTCCCGTAAAGTTTTATTAAGGTATTATATACAGGACATAGATGATTTATCCAACGAATACTCGATTCTTATAACAAACAACGTTCTGTAACCAATTGAGTTGCTTTAGTGAACATATTGCAGGTCCAAGCGAGCCATAAGTTTTTCTAAAGTTATGAACTGGAATTCAACTTGTGTGCAAACCGGTGAACGAAGTCGTTCATTCAACATGTCTGCTCGTATAGCAGCAAGCCTGCTCTTTGAAGGGAGTCTTGCCATATCCTGTGTATCTAACATGACAATAACTTCAACCAAATCTTTATAGATCGATTTAGCATTAAAGGAAATCCACATCCAATCCCTGACAGCTCTTTCCGGCAGTTTGTGCTCGCTCAAGCTTCCAAAAAACACGATTCTTTTAATACGAGGGGTGCCATCGTAGGTCGCATTGGTGACATCGTAGGTCGCATTGGTGACATCGTAGGTCGCATTGGTGACATCGTAGGTCGCATCGTAGGTCGCATTGGTGCCATCGTAGGTCGCATTGGTGCCGTCGTAGGTCGCATTTCTCTTCTTGTAGAGATAGCACCCGAACTCGGATTCTTCGCCAAAGCACCAAAGATCTCTTCCGGTATTCGCATAGATTCCTGTCGCATCTTTTATATCGGAAGGCTCGGCATCGGGGAGACCTTTGAAAATGGCGTAGTGTCGCAAGGCTACGCTTCGAGATTCTTTGTTGACGCTAAGAAGATGGAAATGTTCGCATAATCTGTGGTCGTGTGGGTGGCGGCTCGGATCTACCCGACAGAGTCTTCCTTCAAATATGTCGATAAGACGTGCACCGGGCAAAGCTAATTCCCAGATGTCAAGTCGCAGTTCTTTTGGAAGACGCGGGAATGGTGTGAAGGTGGTAAAGTCGGGCTGTAGATGGTTCTTTTTAAAGGATAATTTCGCAAACTCCTTCCCAAGCAGTGTTGAAGCCATGAAGAATAGTGTTGGTGGCAGTATGCTTTCCCTGCAGTAATGTTGGAAGAAAACGTAGAAAGTTGAGGAACGAGATATTTACGTAGCAATTAAGGATGCGTTTTCAAATCTGGAGATATTCGTTTCCTTAAATAATGAATATTGTGAGACAGGTGTGCGTATTGTTGCTCAGCGTCTTGCGTCATCAGTGTCATAAATTGTGAGTCAAGTAGTCAGCGTAAACTCCAAATAACCCTTTGAATCATCACGTAGCACACAAGGAATGAAAATCAAGAATTTGAAGGTATTTTGTCAAAACTTTAGATTATTGAGTCTTGTTAGTGCTTTAAAGTGATGCATGAAAGTGACTAGCAGTAAAACGATAACATTTGACTGTGTCATACACACAACCCAAGCCCGCCAAACCATATCTAAACTTCGTGCCTCATTTGGTATTAGTCAACCCTCAAAATCAACTTCAAAGCAGTAGCTTTTACGAGATGACTGTCCTCAAACCCTTCCTAGTCTACCCTGTAACCCGAAGAAGACACCAATAACAAAGACTTTCCCATCCAAGCCCTTAAATACAGAGATGACCATCCGTAACAGAACAATAACCCTGAGTGCATATATGGTGTTTGCATCACTAAGGTATTGCTTAGACCCAGTCGAAGTCCCCAAACTCTTCTGTGCTGAGAAGTCGAAGCTGTGGAATGTTGTAATAGGGTCCACTTGAGGCAAGATCCTTCCCTTGAGGTTTAACATCAGGTGGCGGATGTTGCGAATACCGCCTCCTGTCCATCGACATAACCACTGATCGGAACCACTCTTTAATCTTCCTATCCTGCGCTGAGCGACTGGGGGGACGGATCACAACGACCATCTCCAATGCCTTGAAACTGGTGATCGAAATATCCAACCAATTAAAAATCGTGCAGACTATACCTATGTTACTTGGGTTTTGACTTCTTTCGCAATCGTAGAAAGAGACTCCGAGCCTGCGGATACCGAACTCATGGATCCTGGGGGTGTAATAACTAGACGTTATAAAATTATGTAATCCCATGAAGTGCGGGAAATGGAATACATCGCATTGTTGATCAAAGGGAACTGGATCGGTAAAGTTGCGAAGTGATGTGATTGGATTTTGCTTTAATGCTACCATGCGAGATTCGCGACAAACTTGTAATGCCTCTATTGCAGGACCCGAGAGGGAAAATGTGCAATCACAGCTAACTTTGGAGTAATCGTGATCAAATGGACAATGATCGCATGGACGTTGTTTGACCTTAAGCGTGCGCCTATGTGGTAAAGTGTCTTTCCAAATCTTTATACGAAGTTCGAGGGGAAGACATCTGAGTCCAGTTGACTTTGGAACGATCTCATATTTTGGATTTGAAGACGAAGAGGAAGATGGAATATTCGTGGGCGGCATCTTTGTGGGCGGTATTTGAATGGCTCTGCATTTCAAGGTTAGCTAGTTTACACATGTTTGAGAGACGGCCACTGAACCTACAATGGTTTTGTAAGAAATCTGATTTATAATTATTTAGGCGTGGCTAGAAAGTACATTGCAACTGCAACCTTGGATAGATGTAGCTTTGAGAACTGCTGTATGTGTGCTAATACAACCGTGGACTGTTATACGCTCGAGATTGCAGTATTAATCTCAAAGCTCTCCTTAGTTGTGCAAAGGAAAGAAAGCAGTTGTAAGCGGATAATCAATAGCTGTTTCAATGGTTTGGACAATAAAGAAACTATGAAACTAGTTGTAAAGTTTGATGAATTCCTCCATATCTTGATAACAGAAGATGAATACAGAGTGTTTTTGTTGATGAAGGAAAGTACTAATATCGGTATCGGTATCGGTATCGGTATAGAAAAGAAAGGAAACAAATATCCAGAAGGAACCTTACCGAATGTGGGCCTCGTGACTACCCTAACCCTAGCCTCGGCTACTCTTTGTTTTCACAAGGACAGTTATATCAATATTCTAAAAGTCTATATAGCTCCCACTAGCCGTCATTGTTGCTTTATTATCTCAGTTATTATTATCACAGTAAAAGTTCTAGTTTGTAGATTTATACACTCCCTTCCAATGAATTAACTGTATCAAAGAAGATACTGCCACAACAGAGTTGGACATATCCAAGTTTTACCAAGTTTGTCCTTGATATTAAAGTTTGATTTCGACAACACATTCATAATGCTATCAAAGACATTCCATTCATCCACGAAGTGATGTTTCATGGAAGTGAGAATAGGGGCACGCTTACTCAGCGACTCGCTTATTTCCTACCGCACCCTACTGCTAATTTCTGAAGTCTACTCTTCATGATGACCTACAAATCAACCTCACTGATAATGTATAACACATGTCAACATTGGAATCACACTTAAATTGACGAAGAGCGTATCTTTTGCATGAAGACTTTATTATAGTTGTTTCTTAATACCGAAATGAATGAATAGTAACGCGTTGACAAAGCTTTCAGAAGAGGCCGGCTATTTGTGCAAGGCAAAAGCTGGTAAAAACAATATCGCTCTGAGAAAGATGTTGTGGAAACTCCCTAATTCTATCCCGGTCCATTTCATGAGTCTTTAACCCTTCAATTTCTCGATGTTCTGCCGTTAATCATCCCGTCAGCTTGATGTCTTACGATACCACAATATACCCTCAAAGATGAAAACATAAATACTCACGAGCAGCGTAAAGTTCACCTTTCTCGGGCCGACAATGAATACGCAACCAGTCATGTTGCTGTGCATCGCAAAGAAAGATATCCACCTCGTAGTTCACCCAGATTGGATTACAAAAATTCGGCAGAGGCAACTGAGTTGCATTTCGTAGGAATACCATGCGTGATTGATGGCAGACATGGAGCAGTGGTGGACAATATTTATAAACGGCTTTGACTCGGATATCAGTTAACAAGGCGGGACTAATCATGCGAATGATACTAGGGTGTGTGGCTGCCAGTTGCCAGATTTCCAGTTGTAGCTCGGTCGGTAGCAGCTCAAATCCCCATGGCTTTGACATCGTAGGGTTTGTAGTTTGGAGGAACTTTCATTGATTGACTAGAGTTGCTTTGGTGGTGTCGCGGTTATCGCTCTTGCACTGGCGGCTGTTAATCGCACGAGCCAAGGAATGGGATGCCGTTTTGTTTTGAGTGGGTGAAGTATGATAGTAGACTTTGTTGGAATCACCTCGGTGATTGCATATGCGTAGGTTGAAGGTAATATTATTGATGATGTAGAAAGTAGCTAAAGTGCTAAAGTCAAGATATATTTATATCGACTGTAACTACGGTAACCCGCCTGTGCGACCGGAAGGCCGTATCTACTACGGCAATATATTCCGACAGACTTTTTCAATGGACTGGACTTTTCATTGGGACTAGATTTTTCTCCTAACATAAAAATCGAGCTGGCTGTTGATAAACTATGTCGCATGCGGTAGCTGTAATCAAGACGGCAAGGAAGAACGAATTCTCTAATCCTCTTATACTACAAGTTACAGAGATGGCCACATCAGTCATATGGTTAAGTCACAATCGTGTTTCCCTACAATTCTTGCACTTGGGTAAGATTGGTCGATGCAGACTTATGCTTGTCTTTAAGAGACAGAACAGGAAGATAGTTCTATAATATGAGGGCGGTCCCGACTATTCTATCTAGAAGGATACCTCTAACAAAGTTTAAAGTGGATTTACTGTTAATTACGATATCCTAAATCACAAATATTAAACGTTCAACTACTAATCCTTGAGTGCATACATTTGTACCTTTATTCGATTATGATTTAGAAGGCTGTTTCCTATAAAGTGACTAGACTACTCTGCGTTTAATTCCCTCTCCCCATTGATCATCCAAAGAAACAGGTAATGCTGTAAACTGATTTGCCTTTTAATATCCTTAAGACGGTCACCAACTTTGCATACTAAAACTTTCGATCTGACCATCTTTCACGACAATCCATTATTGAACTAAATATTTTGCAATCCAGTCCGCGCGAACCCCCAACTAGATTGCTATAAAGTGTTTCCAGCAGCCTCTAGAAATGCCAACGATGATTTGTAGAGCTGATATATTATTCCACGTCGATTTCCATCACATTTCAAGAATCAATGAAGGTTAAACAGACGTTCCCCGCATAACAAGTGGACGTGGTGGTTCCTCATATCTTCTGTCAAACTCCCATTGAGTCAAGGAGAATATCTCCGGCAATTTCCAATGATATTCAAACTCCAAGCGCCGAGCTCCGTATCTCTCCGTGAGCATCTCCTTCGTACCAGCATTCAAATCCTCTCTGTTCCAAGCCAAGTAGTCAAGAGGATCTTCGTCTACTGGAAGCGGGCCTTGACACTCATCGATAAGATACAGCTTCTTGACCGAAACGTATGAGAGCAACAGTATCATTTGATCCATTGTGACAAGTGGATAATCAGGATCCATTACAACTGCTAGGGACTTGACTTGCAAGAGATCCAACGGGAATCTGGGACCTGCATGGCAGCGTCTGAGTAGAACCCTTGTCACCCAACCATTTTGCAGAAAGAGGGTATCCGAGTCCGATCGAAAGTATAGGGGACAGCCCAACGTAATGTTGAAAGGCTGTTTATAATAATTCAACGCTAAATCTCGCGACTCCTGAGACACTTGAAGTAAAGTGGGGATTTTGTATTCAAACGCCATGCGATTTATATCTGGAGTCAACGTTTGAATAATGGTCTCATTAGGTGGCACGCCGTCGCATCTGAGTCTCCTGGAGCAAGAGCGTCTAAGGTTGGTAATGGGCACAGAAGTCCACCAGACGTTGACGACTTGGGGGAACAATTTGAGGCCCTTCTTCCAGATCTTCAGCTGTAGCTCTGCTGGTAGTGCTTTAAATTGCGGGAAACTTGTCGCAGCGACCATGGTGGTGGCGTCTGGTGCCTGTTGATTTTGTGGTAAACTTTGTTGAGTTCCATGAGATGTATTGTTGATCCTAGCATTTGACTCGCCAACGTCTTCCATGACAGTATCAACATCATTTACTTCGACATTGTTTGTTTCGGCCTGGCTTGGAAGGGGTGGGGATGGGGATGTTCGCAAAGGGAGGTTTTCTTGCATATCCATCTTCGGACCGATCTATAATACCTATTAGCATAGAAGGCTCTGAGGTGCGCTCCAGCTTTGCACTTACCCAGTACTATTTGAAAAACAAAATAAATGTAAAGTCAAAGCAATTGGGTCGAGGGTGATTGATATCTGAATAGCAACCAAGACTATCTTTATGAGGTCGAGGTTGTGTTGAAGTTGACAAACAACGCCCGGTCCCATAAGATTGCCGATGTTGTAATAAGTGTTTTGATTGAAATTTTCAAGTTATTCACTCCGGGTTATAAGCTGAGTGCAATCTCGGATCGGAGAAACACAACCGAGAAGAAAACAACATCATTCTCTTTGACAGGGAAGAGATCCAAATAGCAATTCTACAACTACAGAGAAAAATAAGACGATATCACAAGTGACTTTGCTCTGAGTATATCTCCAGTCTACAATCATCATATTACATCTCTAATACAATGCGGTTAGTTTGAAGTTACATTAGATGCACTATACTCCAGGGTTTATAGGTCCTCAAGGAGAAACCTAAAGCTAACTGGATTTCGAGATTATAGGCAGAGAATTACACAACTAGGTTTTAATTATTCCTTTTCAGTTGTTTGAAGATTCTATCACAACCTCAACAGCCATCTTATTAGTACTTTTGGACGGCTAGGATTCTGTGCTAACCATTTGGCCCAAACTAAAAGGGTTGAAATCTTTTATTACAGGTGATTCAATCCTCCCAAACTTTTAGCATGTCAATAATAACGCGAACCCAAGCAGGCAGATTAGTCTTGTGGAGAAAAGCTTCCTAAAATGACTTGTAAACACGAGAACCCCCGGCCCCTATGATGTGGTCCGACGACTCAGCTATAAGGAAACCCCGTCGTCCAAAAACAAGCATGTACGAAAGAGACCATTCTATCATCCGATTACGAAAGCGCCATCCTCCTAGCTCCTTTCCCCTCTCTCCAAACTCAAGAAATGCAGCGCCCAAAAAACAATCAATCCTGCCGCAGTGATTCGCCAAAAGTGCGTCATAGAAATCGTGCTGAAATCAACTCAGCAATGCTGAAGTCGAATAAGGTAACAAGTCGGTAGAAAGACGAGAAGAAAAGCGAGGCAGAGCTCTGAAGGGGACTACTCTTCAATGCTAGATATTCACGATTAGCAAAATCTGAAGATATCCTGGTCGCAGCGACCATAACTTACCTATCCTGAGGTGGCGAAGTATTGTCGTCTTTCTCAGGATCAGTTCCCAAAGAACGATGACAATGTGGACACCGCATGCGCTTCGTCTGCTCTTCACGTTCGTTCTCCTGGAGTGCGAGTCGAAAGATGTGTTCTTGTTCAAGTATCTTAACATCATGCTCCTCCCACACGTACAACGTCGCGGGAATAGAAAGTGCAATAATGCACACCATATAGAAGTAGTTCATTTTCCCGCCGGTAGCTCCTTTTGTGGTGATGGAAATGTTATGAGGATAGTATGTAGTTGATTCAACGTTGGGAGAAGTCAAATGCTTGACGGTAGATTTGCTGTGATGAATAAAATAGAAGTCAATTCTGGGAATTTTCAAGGGCTTATATGCCGAGGTAGGTAGCATTTAATCATAAGTATGTAATCCCCAGAGGGGAAGACAGTTTATCGGTATGGCATTTGACAGTATAGGGTTTATTTAAGTGCCACGTGTAAGGATGCCTTAACATACATTGGTTTACCAACAACCATGCAATGCACGGCTGTATTTTGTATACTTAAGCCGTACTCACCTCTTCAACCTTATAAAAGTTTCGAGGGACCGTATGAAGGAGTGTAGTTTGTACGTATGGTGCGGTCGCTACTACGGCAAGTGCTGACTCAACCACATTGACCGTCGGGGACTTGTACGGTTTTCGGAATGGCGGTACAAAATGAGACCCCGAGTGCACTTGCCGTACTGCTTCCATCAAATTTGTAAGGTCGAGATATTCTACCGTACATATTGTAAACTATCAAGCCTTTCCTGGCCGAACCGCATCACCTGCTAGCTTGTATGGCTTAAGTATGGCCGTACACATAAGTCATTACCATACTACTTTCATCAAATTTGTATGGTAGAATACCTCTACCGTACACATTATAGATTTTACAGGCCGAGCCGCATCACCTGATACCTTGTACGGTAAAAGTATAACCGTACAAATGAGCTATTGCCGTAGTACTTTCATCAAATTTGTACGGTAGAATATCTTTACCGTACATCTCTACGGTACATATTATAAGTTATGCTGGGCTAGTTGCATCCGCTGATCGCTTGTACGGTTTACAGTATAGCCATACAGATGAGTCATTGCCGTACTACCTCCATCAAATTTGTACGGCAGATACAATTATTTCAATCCTACCGTACAGACCATAACTCGCTAAGGGCTGGCTTGGTAGCCCGTAAAGGTATATATATCCCACCCAGATCCCAGCCAATCCAATTTGCTTCTTACCAAAACAACTATCCTCTCAAGTCTACCAAGCAACTTGAAAACATTCATCGACAGCAACTCGAAACACACATCAACAGCACCTCGAGACACCATCGACAGCAACTCGAAATACTCATCAACAGCAACTCGAGACACCATCGACAGCAAGTTGAGCAACTCAAGACATCCATTATCAACAACAACTAGACTATCATCAACAACATTCAACATGCCGGCTCGTAATGCCACCCATCGAACCATGCACAAGTTTGGAGAATTCCCTCCAGAAATCAGAGGCATGGTTTGGAAGTACACAGCACGTCATCCCAACAAGATCTATTTCGGCATCAAGCGAATCAAGGTGCGCAAGACGGATGGAGTCGTATACGGAGATGAGAAGCATAATGCTCAGCGAGAAAAGCTCTTCAACGGAAACCTCATCGAATCAAGAGACGGTTGCCGCAGTACCGCCCACTACACCATTCCCGGCATGCTCCATGCAAACTCCGAGTCCCGCTATTACGCCTTGCAGGTCTATAGGTTGTACTTCGACTGGCAACTATACCATCGCTCTTTGTGGTTCAACCCCTACCTTGACATCATTGTCTTCGAACGAGCCGAAGCTGCTGCTTGTCTTCTTAACGGTGGGGCATGGGATAG
Organism: Lanzia echinophila; assembly: GCA_000812885.1. Classification (NCBI taxonomy): domain Eukaryota; kingdom Fungi; phylum Ascomycota; class Leotiomycetes; order Helotiales; family Rutstroemiaceae; genus Lanzia; species Lanzia echinophila. The sequence goes on from JWJA01004535.1 coordinate 11,979, forward strand.
AAAGCGCGATCGCCCAATCTCGTGGCTTCGCCCTGGTAGGAGACATTTACCCCCAATGCCAAACATGGTCTTCCCAAAGTATTGGAACAATGAGCCTGAAAAACTCTCCGTCAGATTCAAGGGTGTCGAGAACCTGATCATTCAAAAATGGCCAGGGGCTGAGGGAAAGTTGGATGCGGATGACCGTCAAATGGGTGTTGTGACAAAGTTTCAGGCGAGGGATCTACCTGTCCCTGACGTCACCTTCTTGTTCCCCGGTCAAATGAAACAAGCTGTAAGTTACCATGCCCTTATAATATCATACAATATAACTAACAGTCTTTATAGGGCTACGTTTTGCAACATGAATTGAAAAAAGCCAGAATGGCAAAAGCAAAGAAGACGAGAAATGCGCGACTGGCAGCCCAGGGAAATATCCAGAAGCTAGGCGGGGGGCAGCGAAAGCGAGCCAACCTACAGCCGCGTCGTTCATCAAGACTCCAAGCAATGACTAGAGTCAACTATGCGGCGCAAATGACCAGATGAGCATCTGAGGTTGGTGGCGGTTAGTGATAGGAAGGAAGTGAAGGGTTAAACACCTTTAAGGAAATGTGGAAATGGGTGGTTCTCTTTTCTTTTGCGGGATGACAAACCAGTATTGGGAGTGTTTATTACGAACGGGTATCTGTTGGTAGGAATGACAAATTGGGTATGGGAAATATAATGGGGTTTTCATTTGATGTGGGAGGATGAAAGTCAGGGATTAAGATATGTATCGTACTTCGAACCTCATTAATACATACCTTACTCCCACATTGCCACATTTTTGATGCTAAAAAGTCCTACTAAAAGTAAGGTAAGGTTAGAGCAACAACAAATGATACACCAAAGCGTACCAGTAAGTGCCATGTCGAAAGGTTGATATCTTTTCACTATATCATGTATCCACAGAAGAGGCCCTGGGCTGCTATTACTAAACTGAATGTCAAAGTCCTACTTATTAATTTATCGTAGAAATAAGAGTTTATGTTGTTGAATGAAAGTTAAAAATAAATATGTTAGTAAGGTTGTGTATAATGAGTTGTCGCCTTCAATGTTGGCGTGTGAATCCATCAATGACTTTGGAATTTGGAGAAATCATACTCCAGGTTCAGTATTACAGTTAAAAGCTAATGTCAGGTTGGCTTAATTGTATAAATTTGGATTTGATGAACACTGATATTTAAAGAAAGCTGACCCAAGGGCTTGAGTGTAGTTCATAAACTAGCACAATTCCAGATTTCTGATGAGCAGAGATCTTCTCTCAATCATAAGTCTATTAGAAGAATTTCATTAGATTTCTCTAACTCGTCTACTAATTTCCATCATCTTTATACAAGTACATGCATTCTCCATATTTTGTAAATCTTCATTGGTGATATAGGCCGTGGATGGTTCAGGGCGTAGAATCTAGCCAGTCCAGCCGGCGCAACGAGCCATAGTATTCAATGCTTCCCTGCACCATCCTGTTTCCAAGAAGTCAAATCAGTGTGTGTTTATCAGTATCTGACCTGGGGGATAGCTATCCTCCTCCTCGAACTTTAGAAGCCCATCATACCGCTGTCGACGCATTTGTAATAATACCGGGCGGCCGGGTTAACGGAAGCTGCTCGCATGTACGGTACAAGATCGAATATCATACAATTTTGCTCAAATCTGTACATAATAGTCTTATATTTTCAGAAGCAATCCTTCTTTTTAGCTTTAACCTTTAACCTAGCTGCGAAATCGCAAACTATCAATATACTATGAATCGGAGGGACGACATCCTACACTTATTATTCACTTCTTTCTTGGATATACGATCAGAACGGAAATATCCGTATCGCACTGAAGCGCTAAGAATAGACTGTCCAATCGATCTAAGAGAATTTCCGTATGACTGGGCCGCAACATATATGGCAGTGGGTACGGCAATGCAAATCCACACGGCAGCATGATATTATAATGAGATGCTATATATTCACAGCGATTTCTTCCAATCAATCTAAATCACATTGTAAGAAACACAACCAGGATATTTCTGCGCATCACAACCTTTTTTGAGCATGATAAATTGATTTACTCATATTTGGATGGGCCCCCTTATTTACTTTCGCGACGTGACTAAGCCGATTAAACAAAAGCAAGGCGGTAAGAACGCGAACGCGTGCCGAGGCGACCGCGGCTGGCAGAAAATTACCCCAGACGTTTGTAGCACCTCCAAGGAAAACAACAACATCAACAACAGCACAAAAAGGCAAGGCAAGTTTTCGAAGAAAGAATTGTCCTGTCGCTACGGCGATAGGCAGTAGGAATGGATATGTACTCTGATCTTGCAGTAAGTCCAAAGGAACCTCTTTCCGATCTATCCAAGTCTTTGTTTACAGTCACTTCTCGAATCAAACGTGAAACCTAACAATCTATACAGAAACAGTTACTAAAAATGCGGTTTGAGACCTCACAGCAATTCCATGAACAAGAATTTGAGTCCTTCGATACCCTTTACGAAAACGCCTTCCATAACGCGGAATGGAGACTTCAGCATCCTTTTGGGTACTTCTCCAAATTCCCTCCGGAAATCAAACTCCTCATCTGGTCTCTTGCAGCAGATATCCCACAACTTGTACGAATCGCGTGTGACGACCCCGATGACGAAGCGATCTATCGCGCAGAAGCCAAACTCCCCGCCATCCTGCACGTCTGTCGCGACTCGAGAATCCAAGCGCTCAAGAAATACACCGTGATGTTCGAAGGTGTAGTTCGCAGTCCAGTATACTTCAATCACAAGATGGACTACTTGGTTATGGTTGGTAGCCACACTACAGATTACTTTCTTTCCCTGTCGCAAGATGCAAATATGCGCAAATCGCTCGAGGGAGTAGAGAACGTGGTTGCAATGATTCCGGGCTTGGCAAGTGGTGTTAGTGAACAGGACTCGATGATTGCGGTGGGGAAAGTGTTTGGTGGCGTGAAGCGTATGGTCCTTTTGGAGCAGACGGCTACGTGGTGGGGTGAGTATAAGGAGATTTGGTCGGATGAAGAGATGCGTAAGATTTTCAAGAAATTACGTCGTGAGAGCAGATTCAGCGCAAACCTACTTACAGCAGCTCCTCCGGAGGTTCGTATTGCCAAGTTTTCGGACATACTGGAACGGATTCGTTATGCATTTGGTTCACAGTAAGTTACTCTGCGTTATCGGCTTCCCTCTACCTTCTTACTGATTTGACTTATAGGCAAAAAACTGATATCATGCTTCGTTGCCTCGATTTTTTGTTTGAAGAGGAGTCTACGTATAATATTAAGCAGCCGCCAAAGGCCATAGAAGCTCCATAGTAGGCGTTAGATCTTCAACAGACTATCTACAATCATACTCCAGCGAGAATGGTATTGGGGAATTTGGGGTATGGCAGCTTTCACTAGGGGGAACAGATCTGGTGACACTTGGTGGTAGTTGTATAGTGCCAATAGTCTCATGATATGTTTCCTTTTGATGTACGTTAGAATGGAAAGATGTTTCTAAATGCTACCAGTTGTTATGAAATGTGAATATGTAACATGTGATGCCCAGAGTGTCGACTTGATGTGATAAGAGTAATACGTTGGCTCTGGTGATCCTAGCTGACTTCACCAACAACCTGTCATCCTTATGTTAGGTTTGAAAGCGTTATATGATCATACTACACATACAAATCAGGGTTACTGTTCAGGATCGATGGTACTATAACAGTGAACAAGGTTTCTCCTCTCTTCTAGATCACTTATTGAGATACCACTCATTCAATCACTTGCTAGTTTTTGGTTGCAACGTTGGTGCGATGGATATTTAGTGGTTTTATATTGTAGATCAATGAAAGAAGTATTTATTATAGAAGCAACAGAGTATTGACTAAGTGCTTGACTCCTGTCGTCCTTCAACAACATCCAACAACATGCACCAAATAGAAAGAACCCCAATAACCATTTGAACACTCGCTGCCATTCCCACCAGTGTCGCAAAACTACGCCTTATTACCTTCATGTGCGCGAAATCCGGTTCCCAAAGGCCGCCACACGTCCTCTTCCACTAGTTCGTCCCATTCCCAGCGCCCTTCCCACTCAAACTGACCCGCGGTGTATCCCTGTCACTGGTTAGTCTTTGGAAGCAATCTGCGACACCAAGGTGGAGTAAGATAAAGTATAGGACCTACTGTAGCAATCATTTCATCACTCGACAAGTACTTCACCACCGGAGCCTCAACTCGCTCCCCGCCTCCCTCGAAATTTGGTTTGTATGAATCGGCGATCAGATCGGAAAGTCTTTTCTCGATAGGTCTCTGGTACTCTGTCCAGTGAACTACAGACCCGAAGTCATGCTGCACCACACGCGGCTCCATAATTACTCTAAAACTCGGTAACATAAGATAGTCCGGATCAACATCCAAAACGAGGGTTTTGAGGGAATTCAACTTATTGAAAAGTTGTTTCAAGAACCACTCGTCCTTCTTAAATTTTGGGTGTCCTGCCACCACCAACTTTTCAATAGGGGGCCAGTCATCGATGATCTCCTGGCCTGCTTGGAATTTAATCTCATCTTCTCCATGGAAACTGACGGTGCCGCCAAGAGCAAAGGTCCTAAGAATATCCATCGCGCTAGGGCGGCTTTCATGACTTGCAAAGATCAGAACGTCAGCTTTGGGATTATAATATATAGGTTTGTTGCGAAGTTGATCTATGAAAGCCAGCCGGTATGATTTCTTTGCTTCACGGCGAGATTCCCTATTGGTATGCAGAATTGATGGGATTTTGTAGTAGGCTTTGACGGATAGTCGCTGGGGGGCATCGTGACGTGCTTCTGCTACTGCTTTGGCATCAAACCCGAACTTGATGTTGTTTGGCACGTTAGCAGCAAAGCCCCAGATTTTGATTCGCAGTTCCGCAGCAAGCTCGCTGAATTTGGGAAATGTATCAGTCTGTGCCGTGGTAACTTCGGTGGAATCAGAGTTCGTGGAGGACATGTTGTCTTGATGGTAGATGTTTGATTTGAATACTTAAACTAGATCGAAAGAAGCAATATCAGCAACAAGTCCAGAATGACCCAAAGTAGCCTCTCTGATACAACACAGACTTTCGAGACAGCGCAGTACTATCGTTGGCTTCTGGATCAGAACTTACATGGAGTTATTTGTGTAAGGGAAATGTAATAATAAAATGATGATCCTGTCGTCTGTGTATCGTTTGCAAGTTTAATAATAAAGTAGTTTCTTCCTCAATGAGCTCGAAAGTTGTTGTGTGGAGATGTTGTTNTNNAGTGGGAGAAANCTAGGGAAAGTCTAGCGACTNTATATTATGTTTATCACACCCAAGACGGACTCACTCCACTAGCGTGATTGCGAGTATCGTCAGTTACTGACTGGGCTGGGAAATAATACTGACAAAACACTGGATTCATTACTCCACTATGATGCAGTTTCTCTGGATTTTGAAATCATCCAGTGACGAATTTAGAATTCCCTGGGTCAGTGGCAGGGAGAATGACAGGGAATAAGCCTCTCACTTCATGAGTATCTACATGTTAGTCGCTTCATATCAAGTTGAATGTTTATATATAGAATGTGAGGCATTCACATGAATCACATCACTTATCAAGGTTACAAAATGACTGAGATGTAATACATTATGTTCAACTGATTCTGGTGCAACTGTGGTGCCTACATATGAACTCTTGATATCACAACTACCTTCAAATGAAGTATCTCCCACTATTCAGCCGGCTTGCACGAAATAGAGAAGACCTCCATTACTGCCGCAAAATAAGGAAAGAGCTAGCATATTCTATCCCAAAGCAGCGCAGAATGGACATCCATATTACGAGTACATCTCCCAAACTAACGATCTCTCAGACTCCCAGGCATTCCAGCAGAATATGAAGCCGCAATTCAGATATCTCGAATCAATCCCCCTGTCAAACCACCAGATGAATCGGGGCAGTTTTGCAAGAGCAAAGGTATTTGGTCGAAGCATAAAGGTCGGTAGCTGTATCTCTCCTATCCCTCTTGATAGCTGATTCGGCATAGCATACTACTGAATCGATAGTTGCTCTAATGTTTTGATTTCCTCCCAGCCAAAGCTACTTGCAGAACCTCCAAGCTCTTCTGCCGTGTTGAAAGTCAAGACTGGGCGCTCAAAAGTCTTGCCTTCATTCCTTGCACATCTCTGTCTATTATCACAAGCCTCATTAAACCATTGACGTAGATTCTCAATGCCAAAGTCGAGAACACTTCGACCCATCAAATTGAAAATTATACTTCTAATTGTTCCATTTGTTAGAATAAGGTCGAATGTTTGTTTCACTTGATATGGCTTCATGCCGTAAACGTCGTGTGGGGCATGCATGTTTTCAATGTCGTCAATGTCGTCTGGCGAATTAATGTCTCCAATTGCAATATGCGGGTACCTGATGCCACAAGATAAAGTAGCTGCTTGTCGTACATCATCGATGCTCCCGGGAAAGACGACAATATCTTGAATTTGGTTGAGATACAGTTGATACTCGATTTTGATACAGACTGGATATACGGCTTTGAGATCGTCGTCAAATTCCCAACAGATAGGGTCCCATTCCCAAATAACGGGCTTGTAGTAGTTGAGAGCAATAGTTCGAGATTCACGAGAAACTTGTAATACCGCCGGCATCTTGTAAAGAGGTACAAAAATACCCGCCCCTGGTCTATTAACGTCTACTTTGATGATGTTGGGAATAGAACAAACAATATCCCATATCATGAAGCGCAGTTCGATAGGTAGCTTTTCGAATTCGAATTTATTGACGTCTTGCCCATTGCGTTTGGGTTCTGTGACAATTTGAGTGGTTGTTTGGTTGGAAGCTTGGAGTTTTGCTTGGAGTTCTGCGTGGAGTTCTGCTTGGAGCTCTACTGGCAGTTCTCCTAGATATCTTGTGACGACTGGCATGATGTGTATTCTTGGGTTGCAAAATAAAAGCTCCGAGGTATTTATACAGATGAGGAGAGACAATGAGTGTACGAGTATGAGTGTATGAGTATGAGTGTATGAGTATGAGTGTATGAGTGACGTTGATAGAATCTGAAATGATGCTGGATAAAGGTCAAAGTCGAGGTTGAAGGTTGTTTGTGAAGGTTGAAGTCAAAGTAAAAATGACAATAACCTGGAAATTCGTCAGCAACAAGTAAGATTATAGGCTTTATGGGAGAACCAAGTGGGAGGGAATTGCTGGCCTACCTTGATATTGACAGTGATGTCGTATGGTAAAAGACTTCAAGCATGGGATTGAAGACAATCTACTCCATCGTTTCTTCAAGTCGACAATAGTGATGCAGTGAGATTCAGCTGTCTTAACTGACCTCCAGAGGTTATGATAGAGACAACCAAAAATGCCCTTGGTGTATTTGTGAGATTCTTGACAATGCAATTGGAAAAGGAGGTCTAAATATATGAAATAGATGAAGTTTGTATCTTCATATAAAAGGCCTTAGACTTCTTTCATCATCAACTGTCTCGGCACTGAGTATCAAACAACAAGGCTGAAAATAAGTCTGTGGCCAAGAGCTAAAATTCCAACAAAAGCCTAGACGACCTATACTAAATCTTAATTGGCTACTTGTAGTCAATAGGTTATCTAAAATTTGAAGAGTTTTACACAATAGAATCCTCAATATAAATATCTTATTGGTTAAGCATATCCGTTATCGGTGCCACAACAATAACAACCGGATAGCGATGCCGACGGCAGTGAATAGACTCTCAGCTTTCATTTTATCTTTTAGTTTGAGAAGTCGGGCTTGATAAAGTTATCCCCCACTTCCAAGTCTTTTGCCTTTCATATTCCTTTTCAATCTACCTTCGATGGCACTGTCGTTATCGATCTAAAGGGTGACAACTACCTAAAGTGCCGACTCTCATACACCTCAATTGCATTTATTTATACTTCATACTTGATCAATTGTAGCACAACCACATCCCTGAATCAACTGTTTATCCATTGTACAAAACGCGTTCCACAAGAAGGGCACCATACCCAGACCTAACTACCATCATGTTTTTCAAACCAGAAGAAAAGGAAATCGCGCTGACTACGCCCGACCTCAACAATCCTGGCTATATCAAGGTCACCATTACAACAGATACAGCTGAAGAGCTTCGAAAAATTGAGAAAAACATTGAAGGGTTGAGGATTTTGGCCGAGGACTTTCGTGACTTTCAAGCTGAGAAGGAGAGGGCTACAGCATTTGTGAAATTTCGTGCACAGAAAGCTGTAGAAGAGGCTGGGATGCGGTCAGATATGTCGAAGGCCATGGTACACTCTAATGTCGAGAACGATGAGTTGGATCAAGAGTATTTTCGACGCAAGGCATTGAAAGATCGAAGCGACGCTTTGGACTGTCTCGAAGGTAAAGCAGTGGAAGATCAAGCTGAAGCTCAATTTCAAGCTTGGCCAATGGTAGGTACACCGATTGCGAAGACCATCAGCATCAAGCCAAAAGGAAAGCCCTGGTGGCCCCGCCAACGATCAAGTTCTCAAGACCCTGCGCATTATGAGTGGGTAGAGAGCGTACATCTAGTCCCACAACCATCAACTTCCCCGATTGTACCCTACTACTCAAACTGCATGCAACTTCTAAAACACGCTTCGGTCGCCACCAACACACCAGGCTACTATGCCGTTCCAGCTATCGAGTTCCAACTTTTCCCCTACCTCCCATACGAACTCCGAATCAAGATCTGGAACTATTCCCTCCCAATCATCCGCATGGTAGCCATGACCAAACGCCCCTACTTTTTCCGCACCAAAACGCGCCACATCATGGAGCAAATCCGCGATCCTTCAGAATACGAACACTCCATTACCCGCGAACGATATTTCCGCATGCGCTATTTCGATTGCAAGTCCCCAGCTATGTTACAGGTGTGCAGCATGAGCCGACAAATCGCATTGAAGCATTACGTACCCGTTTTCGCCGACTTCTCCAGGAGACTCCCCCCCCTTTACGTCAATTTCGAAAAGGATGTCTTTTTCCTTCCGCAAGATTGGGGATACCAGCATATCGAGTGGAACTCGTTGAATTACGATACAAACAATATCCGTCGTATAGCAATACGCTGTGCTCACGATTCGCCCCCGGAAAATGTAGATGGTCTCACTTTGGGCAGGGATGCACGCACGTTTCTTTCCCTCATCATGAGATTTTACAACTTGACGTCAATTTACTACATCAAGGGATTTGCGAAGGATAAGAAGGAATCGGTCAAGTGGAATGCCTACATGGCCAAAGTGTTGGATGATTCCAAGTTCTGGATGCGCTCAATCAAATCGGGGATGGAGAATAGTCAGAGGGGAGTCAAGGTCAATATTCCGACTGTTACAGCGGTTGCGTGGAATGAGTTGGCAGACATTCTGGATAACGCTGAGATTGGAAAACCAGTGGAATACACGATTCATGAGGGTTGCTTTTCTTCCTGTCCTTAGGTTGGTGCGTAAGTAGTGAGGATGGATGGGGATGGATGGTCATGATTTCACATACGATGGACAGGTTGCGGCAATATGAAGGCGAGACTTGTACACTTAAAAATTCGACGATTAGGTAAAAAAAAATAGGCTCGTAGGGATACCTAGATAGCATAGTTCTCAAGTGTACTTCAGGTAAAAAATATACTCACCAGTTATTACTGTGCTTGTTTCATGTAATATTCGCTTACAGTCGCTGTCCCGTGCCTCTGACCTATCAAAATATCGATTCCCTTGGGCTAATTCGGCCTCCCTCATCAAGGATGCCTGTCCCATAACTCAAATCTGCGAGTTTATTATTTCTATGGTTGTAAAATTATGTTCGTCGGCACATGCGAGCTGCCCTCCCAAATTGCGCTTCTGCTCCCTCTCGCTAAGCCGACCGCCCCACTAAAATCAACCACAACAATTCAAGCCCGCCCCCACACCACCGTCCCCCCTTCTCCAAAAAAGAAATAAACACCAAAACAAAAAATATACCAAACGCCAAATCCTGCAAAAAAAAATTGAACAAAATAGCAAAAAACCGCGACTTTCTGCAGTTAGGATTTCTCCATGTGCAGGCCGCGGAGAAAACCCCCGGTTCGAACGGGGATTTTTACAACAGACTATACAGGTTACACCAAACAGTCGCTGTTACCACTTCTGTTTGGGTGATAGTTTGGTCGTTTATTTGGATTTATATAGGCGAAAGAGGTTAGTAATATGTGGTTCGGTTGCGAAGCGGGAATGAGAAGTGAAAAGAATATGATAGGAAAATTATATTGGGAGTCTTTTTCTGTGGGAAGTTAAATGGATCTTAGGTAAGGAACGATTTTCTTTCTGGTCTCTGATGGGCGCAAACACGCTTTTATATGGAAAGAGAGGATTAACGCCAGTTTTTGATTTGAAACTGCATGAGAGGCTGGAATTGGATAGTTCAACGAACACATTTGTTATCAATCGAACATCAAACTCGATCCATGAAAGCTGGATATATATTAAAATAACATTATGTGATGATAATGGTCGTATATCAGGAAGCAGGATATCCGCATGATTATAGTGCACATCTTCAACTTGCGAGCCAAGGTTTATTGGGTCCAATGCATCTAGATTTACGAATTACTAGAAGTATTACACTGGTGGTGGACTTAGTTTGCTAATAAATAGATGTGATACGGTAGGATGGTATAAATCCCGATTATTGGAGCATAATTACCAAGATCGTAGCTTCAAGGTGGCATCGTTCATAAATTCGCTTCAAACAGGTTAAGAGAAAAGTAGAAGAAAAGCAACTTTGATTCTTTCCGTCTCTCTATCCATGGTCTTCGAACACACTAACTCCTACACAACACCAGTAACCCTCCTTCCGCATGTACAAATCCGCCGTCTCAATACACCAACACCCCCACAAACCGCACTGCATCCCTACCCTCTGGTCTCAAAAACCACCGATCCTGATTATTACACCTCCAATCCCTCAAAAGATCCTAAAGCGTTATCATATACACAAAATGCGCACTGGTTTCGGTTTTCTTGGGAGTACTGGGAGCCGTGCTGCAGGCGCATAGGGTGCATATATCGCGGCCGATTATCTGGATTTCGCTGCGATGTTTTTGGCAGGAATACAGGACGTTTTTGATACGGGAGGCCTGGCACATCGATTCGATAATGCTGTACTGCTCGCGGTTTTTGGTTTTGACTTGACCATGATATCAGTTGAATTAGTCATGGTTTATTTCGCAGCCGGATGTCCCGCTTAGATGCAGTTATGTTGAAAGCTCACTTGCACTCGCACGAGATCGCGGGCCGAAAGTATAGTATAAATGCTGGGTATAATATAGCGTATGAAAGAGGGATCACTTTCATTGTAGGGTATATGGAAGTTTGATCGTTTTCGCCTGGCAACTTTCGAGTCTTCGTGTACTTCGTAACCTCTCCATTCCGAACCAAATCCTTTAGCATTAAGCTTGTACCTCTCTTTGGTTGCCAATATGCAAGCAACACCATCTTCTATTTCTCAATGAACCGATCACTTTTCTTTGCCCACTACTTCTTTTGTGTATGCTAATCTTTTGCACAATGACAAGAAGGAAGGGAATGAAACATCCCGATCACTGCATGTTTGCGGGACATTCAAGGCTGGTCTCAGTATTTTAAGGCTGAAGATTTCACATAGAGTAAAGGGGCGGTCTACTTTCAATCATTCCTTATTCCTGCCAAAGAAATCCTGCGGCCTTCCTTGCTTGACAACTAGTAAGATACGTTCCAAACAATGATGCTTTCCCTTGATCTCATACATACCTTTGATCAATCATTGAAATCTGGATTGACGTATTTCATTATTTCCAGGAGAAAGATCCGGTATGTGACAATGCATCGAATGCAAACTTTTGCCTTCTTTCATCCAAATTCTATATAGTACTCTCATATCTGCTCGAAATTCAATGCTGGTACTCACCAGGTTTCGAACGCGAATGTAAGGATGTCCAATACCAATCCTCCCGATTTACCAATACGCATTGCCGCTAGAGTCACGCCACCGCCCACTCAAATCATCTCAGTTGAGATTCAAACTTTCATCGACGGCGTATGGAACACTCGCAACATCGATGTCATGCGGGTTTGTTCAAGATGGAATTATAACAAACTGATACGAGCGTTTCACAGAAGAATCAAATGGAGTACACTCACGGCACCAGTTATAGTTGAAGAAATGATTGTTAGGTGGGGTCTTGGTAGCGAGATGCATGTGGAAAATGGCAGCTACGATTCTGAGTTTGCGGCAGATTCAGACATGCCTGCAGTATTTCAGAGGCTGAGGGAGAGAAAGTGCCACATGGATCGATTCATAGTACGGATACGGATGGGAGATGATAATGTCAATGGTGGCGGCGCTCATTTGTAGTTAACAGGTGGAATTTTATGGGGTACTGGTTTTGAGACCACTAGTCGCAATTAACGACCTGGACTACGGAATAGAGAATGAACCATTTAAGCTACGAGTCCTCATGACAATAATGGGCTCGCGGGAAATTATCTACCATAACTAGACTAGAAAAAGATCCTTCGCTTCCTCTGAACCTAGAATGACTGTCATCCTCAATAACAATTAATGTCTAACCTGTAAATCCTCCCTTTCTATAACTCGCTACCCTCGTTCTTTTGTTGCTTGCTTTGATGTGGATTTTGCTTTGTCGATCCTAACAGCTTCGACCAATACCACAGCATCCGCAGTCTCGATTGCTACAATTTGCCAACGGACAGTCGTACCAACTTGGTGGTCTCTGAGGTGCATTCATGTTTTGATTTCTCATGGCCACACGCTCAAGCTTTCCAAATTCATTCATATTATGAAATGCGATATGACAAGCACCACTGGTGTGGAACAACGTTTTTTCCTCTGATCTGTTGGTTCCTGGATCGTCCTCATCTGAGGTCATGCTATGGATAGCCACCGAGTCTTTAATAGCATCATTCTAGCCCGAAAGCGGCCATTTAGATCTATCTTGTTACTGTATTGAGAGATTACGATGTCCGAAATGTCGATACGGAGGTACTGTAGCAGCATGTTTCTCTCGTAATCTCTTTCATTTGACTCGGTATTATGTGCTTTGGGGCATCTTGGGTATCAGTAAGTTAGGAATTTGGTGGTTGTCGATCATCCTTTTCAATATTGTGTGGAGGAATAAGAAGTTGTATTGATATTGATCCCCTAACACATATAGAAGGTACGGATTTCCTTCAGTTCTCCCATTACAGCAGTAGCGATCACTTTTTCTTCAACCTCAAATTACCATCACATCCCAACAATCCAAAGCTTTATCCCAAATATCCTTAAATTACAGAATTCGGCCTTCAAATACTCCTTAGTAATTGTATCACTGAATCGCCATCCCCATCCCCATGCAACCAATCGAGTGAGTCGGTTTCGAAACCATTTTGTATCTAGAAACAATGATCTATACCACTACACAGAAGTTACACAACTTCATCTGTGTAGTTTAAGTATTTTTTTGGTTGATATGCAAAAGATGGTGGTTTAATTTCCTTCTCCACCAAGACTTCTTCTTTCCAAAATGTCAACTCCTCTTCCAACTGTTTCACTTCCGAATATTGGGGTACTTTCTTCTTTAGGAGCGAAATCTCTGTGGCCATATCGTCCACACATCTAAACAATTCGCATCGCGCGCAATCATCTTCGATACGATGCCAAGCCTGAAACCCCGACACAAATCCAAGGAACATTGCGAAAGGAAGAAGTGTAAAAATCATGATAGTAGTAAATGTTCTCTCAGACTTCGCCCACTCTTCGGCGGCCTCGCGAGGAATGTACGCTGTTCCATTTTGCATGATGAAATTCGCTCCTTCGAAGAACTTCTTGTATAACATGTTGTATAAAGTGTGCTTTGTGGAAAGCGAGTTCTTCGATTCGAGAAGTGTCAAGTGGTTTCCTCGGATTGTCGCTTTCGTCGAATTTCAAAATGTACGAGGATTGATGGTGCGGACTTTAAGATTGATATATGTGTGTGGTGTAATATTCTCACTAGTGTAACCCTTAGTATCAATGTCGAATTTTAGGTAGTATAAATGTCCAATAGCGCGGACTGGTGCCAAGTGGCTTAAACTTAAAGATGACTTCACGATGGAACGACGAAATCATCAGGACCAAATCGAATGTATGGATAGTATTCTAGGGTGTTCTGTGGACTCCAATTCTACCAGAGGCTCCTCCATCCATTTCTCCTGCCCCCTATTATGCTCATCCAAATTGATTGGTATCAGACAGAACCCATAAACCCGTTTCCTTCATTTCTGGTCATCTGAACTATTTAATACTCTTCCCCCTCCATGTGGAAACCACCAACCGGTCCTTGTTACAGTTCCTATGCCATATCGTCTCCCATACCAGTCTCATATCGGAGTTATTGTCTAGAAGCGTACCGCAATGTCCATCCCCATCCAAATGTCCAAAACCCCATCGTACTTCAATATCATCAACTTGCCATCCCCCATCTTTGAGAATTGGCCGATCTTCGATTTCTTGAACAAGGTCTCCGTACGTAAATCGTGGGGTTACTTTCACCAATTCGATTTGAGAACAATATCCTGTATTCAGTGTGAAGTGCACGTCGACAAGAACAGTCAGCTTAAATATAAACGTGTTGGTGCTGCTGGAAGATCTGGCAGTGGCAGTGGCAGTGGCAGCGGCAGCGGCAGCGGCAGCGGCATTAGTGGTAGAGTCCGACATGATGAAGACCAGTTTTCCCGAGTGAAAAAGTATCGTAGTTGTTGTAGAGGATCGTGATTGTGTTTGGTTGATGAAGTGTAGTGGTGTTCAATCTGAACAGAGAGGAGACTGGTGCGCGGTTTATATACCTTGATTGCTTTATCAAATCATGAAACACGAATCCTGTAATACGGAAACTTCTAGTGTCAAGATTTCTCTTGCATCCTTTTATTTTACGTTTGAGCATTTGCCGACACATACTGCAGTTTTCTGGCATTTCTTTTCCTTTATATTGGTCTCATCTCAAGTCATCCATATCACACCAGTTGCTGCAGCGCGATGACACCAAAGATTTGATGATTGATAGAGGATATACAAGTGCTCTCTCGCATGTTCTATTCTGTACAGATGTATTCCGCATGTTCATAGATCATTGTACCCTATCACGGCAAATATGGGATGTGGACAAAAGCATGTAATTGCATAAAGAATCTAAGGTACTAAAGTGGGAGCCTACATACATGTGTGCGTGCGTCGTAACCGTAGGCAAGCTTGTAGAACATCAAGCTCTAAAACCCGACAGGAATCTGTGGCAATAATCCCTGTGGTACATCGTTCCTACCAAATACCGGTTCCTGTGCAGATATTATCCGGCATACAACAACCAGATGGTCACTGTGCCACATCCTCTCTCTGAGCATCTCCCATACAAGCCTCATATCTTGATATCCCTCATAGAGCACTGTGCAATGCATTTCAGGGCTCGGACTTTGACCAATACCCCAGTTCACCTTGATCTGACTGAGTAAGCGTCCCATCCCTCGGAAGGCTTGTAGGTTCAAAGTTGCCGCCTCAAGTGCCGCGTAGTTCCATCGAGAGGAAACTTTTATCACTTCGGAATTGAAGTATCTGGCGGTGATGTTCCCATTGTCATGCTTGATCTGATCGTACATTGCTACAATAAGGTTGACTTCGAAATCATTCTGCTGCTCCGGAAGATTTGCCATTTCTTGCTGCTGTGCGAAGGGTATTGTAATGTTATCAGCATTGACATTTGGTGGGGGCTGGGGGTTTATATATTGGTATTTCATCATTCACCTTACAAACGACTATGTCCTTGTGCCATTGTCGTATGCACACAATATCGGGCATCTTCAATTTTGGATAGCAAATTCAGTAGTTTTCTGGTGTTTTATCACAAGGTTAGGTCATGGATTGCTGTATTCCATTCCTGATGATGCAATCACGAGTCATAATTTACTGCTCATATTCCAGTTTGTATGATGAATTCCTATCCTATCCGTTATCTTCCAATCACCAACTTCCACATCCAATTTCTCATCTCTCTACCCCCAAATCAGTGCTAAAGCTAGCAGCAAGCTATTGCTGCGGCAGCTGCGGTAGCACTATACAGTTCTCTTTTTCCAACTCCACCACTATGCAATCCCTATCAGACCTTCTCTCCTTCATCATCTTCCATACAATAGTCATATCTTGATGCTTGTTGGCTAATGTGTAAAGGGACCCACCCCACCGCACTTTGATTTGCTTTATGATTGCACTCTCCTTGAACCCCTTGCTTCGAGCCTCTTGATTAAGACGGTGTAGATAACCTGTCATAAGTTTAATCTCAAATTCACGAAATGTAACTCGAGAGTCGATCTCCATTACTATGGCGCGTTTCGGGTCAAGGGCGAAAGCTGGTGGACCTCCTTCTAGTGTTAAAAGAACATGGATGCTGAAAGGAGCTGTCTCGGTATGGCCCGAAGTGGAAAGTCTGTCGTCTTCACACATCTTCACAGCGTCTGGATCTGCCCAATTCACAGAAGATACTATTTCTGTACTGGGTTCGAAATGAAAGTACGGGAACATGATTTGGGTGGATGAGAGCGGACATATATGCTTTTTGTGATTTGGCAGATTGACGTATCATGCCCTTTCGATTGCCAAATCTAAACAATGTATCACCCATGCTTGATTGTGCTGGTCAAACTTTCAACTCTCATTCCGAATGCGCTTCTACTACTGTCATACGCACAAAATGGAATCATCACCTCAATTGCGCTTGGAAATTCTGCATGTTTTGGTGTCTCTTAATCCTTAGAGTTATTCATGCGCTATTTTATTTGATTGTGCATAATCAGTCATCATTGACTTCCATCACTACCATACCACGTTGTGATATGAGTCCATATCCTGCCCCCAATCTCCCAATCACGCATTTCCCTACTTTCTCTCGACTTCTATCACCAAATGGTCCTTGTCAGACTTTCTATCCCTAATCATCTCCCATATGACACGCATATTGCGATTATTATTGAGCGGCGTAAAGAGTAATCGGCCCCATTGTACGCGAATACTCTTAACTCGAACTTGGTCCATGTTCACTTCGAGAACATCCACGAGCTTTTGATACGTTGTCTCGGAACTAACCCATAATGGTTCAGCGTGTCCATGTCCTGTTACAAGTATGTAGAAGCTGAAATAAGTGTTCTGGGGTGGCCCAAAGGCATCCGATCTAGCTGTAGCAGCAGAGGATGACATCTTTTCAATGTTGTTTTAAGGTTGAATCGTGCTTTCATTAGTAGGAAGGGAATGGGAGAATTTATATTCATCTTGAGATTTGGTATATGAGAGGATCATGCCGTTTTTGATTGCCAAACCAAATAATATCTCACACATGCTTGATTGTGCTAGGCAAATTCTGTGGTTTGTAGTGTTTTCAAAGTTTTAAACAGAGTCATACATTACCATATCCCCCAATGAATACCATTTTTAAACTTTTCATTCAATTCTACTTCTAGCATAACATGTAAACCCTGGGACTCTGTTGTACCGCGATAGTCTACCCATCATACACGTCATACCACTTTCCCAATTCAACTCGATAGCGAACTTAATGGGTAGTAGCACCTAGTCTACTCCACAAACTTCTTTCTTTGCCACCTCCACCAGCAAATGATCCTTGTGATACCTTCTATCCCTAAGCTTCTCCCATACAAGACTCAAATCATCAGTTGTCCCGGGAGTTGTCCCGAGGGTTGTACTGAAATAGTCGCCCCACTTCACAACGATTGCCTTAATCTCAATATCCTCGTTACTAAATGGCGGCTGGCTAGCCAAGGTATCGAAAAGCTCAGTGTAGTTGGTCGTAGAATGGACGTTCATCAATTGGGTTTGTCGTGTGATCGATCTCAAGCACAAGGGGCCTTCTGCTCTTACGAAAACTACTAGATCGAAAGGGATGTTCGGAGTGGAAGATCCCCTGAGTAGAGAACTCGGAGGGATTCCAGAGTCACTTGAAGTTGTAGTAGACGACATTGTAGAATGCTGCTAAAAGTCTGAATATCGCTGCAGGTGTGGGGACTAGGGGGTTTAAATATGTATCTGTGATTTGGCATATAAAACGAGGAGTTCCTGTGCGATTGCTAGACGCAAATATTTCACGTCATACTCATACTTGATTGCCCTGACAATGACAATCAGTGAAGATTGCCTAATATTCAAGGTAAGTGATGAATTATTTTACATTCGATAATGCAAGTGTGAGTTAGAATGATTCTATTGCTGAGCATACTAAAAACTCTATTCTATCGCCTACGCTCCCAGATTACGCTTCATACTCTCTTTCCCTCCCCCAAACTCCGTATCGGGGGATATCACAAAGTGATTATTTCCGCTCCAGACGCACAATTACATGGTCCTTGCCACACTTTCTGTCCCTTAACATCTCCCATATGAGAGACATATCAGATCCTCCATTAATACGTGTGTGCAATGTATCGCTCCATTGGACTATCACACTTCCGATTCGAGCGGAGGGGTGCAAACTAAGATCATCCACGAACTGACGATAATTCATATCAGATTTGACACGTACCGCTCTGGCAATCATTGAGTTTGGACCGTCTAGGGGGAGATGTTCTGGACCAGTAAATTTCACCAAAATCCCGAAGTGGTAAGGCAATTCGGTAGACCACATCGTTGCACTGGGATTCGACATCTGAACGTACAGTACTGGTGTTGTAGGTTAGTTATAGGAGGGCATATATACACTCGTTTCATGGTTTGGCATACAGTATCACGTAGTGATCTCCTCCTTCCATCGTCAGGTGCAAATAATATTATCCTCACACTTGATTGCCCTGAAAACGGCAATTCCTTTTCAAGTGAATGTCATTCAATTCACATGTACAATCTTGGACCACCTTTGATTGGCCTTCCTAGAGGAAAGTGACATGCACTTCGGATCACATGAATGCTTTTCTTGGTATGTAAATAACGTTACTGAAAGTGGTGTACAACCACATGCCTCTCTTCAATCCGTGGGTATCAATGCCATCGTCGTAACATGCGCACGAATCTACTCTCTTAAGTTTCACCCCATACCACAATTTCCAGCCATAACCGTCCCATATTTGCCCCATCCATGTTACCTCTTCGGCGATCCTTTCATCTCATTTCTTTTCACAAGCTAGGAGAGCCTGCATCGCCATATATAACCTTGATCCAGTCTTGATACCCCCTATCCCTAATCATCTCAAACATCTCTATAAGATCCGTCCCATCATGAACCTCATCAAATCTAGGCTCCTTCTGATACCCCGCCCATTCAATCCCCAACTTCCTAACGACAAGATTCCTAACCGGTTTCGTAAAACGAACCCTCTCCGAATTATTCAACTTCGTGATTTCGTCAATTAGTTCAGATCGAGTTAATGGATGATTTTGCGGGTATTTGAAATGCAGCGTGCTGACTCCCAGATCCTCCCCAGTTTCCAATGCAATATGAAGCATAGCTCTATAATCGACATCGGCGCTCATAGGCGTAGGCTCCAGGTTGAAAGAAAGGATTTTGCAGGTCAATAAGTATTGGTCACGGATCTGTAGTGCCGGAAGTGGTAGAGATGCCCTTCTCAGCTGCGAACTTTCCACCCTTGGTTTCAACGATTGAGTTTCGTCCAGCCGACGTGGTTGCGGTGCTGCTGGGATCTCGAATGCGTCATCACCAGGAAAGTCAGAGCGTTGCGGTCCGGAATGGTGAAGAGGATTGGTCATTTCGTATTTTGGTCCTCTTTGATGTTTTAATGTGGATCATAAAACCCAAAAAGTTAGAGTAACAGGGTTCGTCATTATATAAAACATGATTTATTTATATTGTGGCATGAGGTAATTGCTAGGCTTCATGGAGGGATGAAATACCTGCATCGAGCAAACAGAAGCTGAAAGTATATTCGTGAAGATCCGATAAGCCCAAAGAACACTGGTAGAATAGAATAGAATCGAATCGAATCGAAGTTTGCAATGAAAATTACACTTCGATGGAGTTCCTGCCCGGTTCCGCGAGAACCTTGAACAAGAGCCATGTTGAAATTGGAAGTTGCTCACAATCTTACAACAAAAAGTGGTTGTGAAATGAAAATGTGGAAAGAACGATTTAAAGAGCTCAATGAGAGGGATTCAAAGATAATCTAATAATCACCTGTATAAGGATGAGTCGCGATTTCTTTATCTGTACACCTCGGACGACATATCCGCGTAGTAAGCGACTTAGCCGGCCAGAGCGCCTACCTACATGCATCGATCGCACTGTTGAGTGAATTCACTTTTACCGATTATGGCTGAAAGTCGTTTCCTAAATAAGACATGCAATGAAACCATGAATTCATGCTGGAAAAACGTACTTCCGGAATACCTGTAGACGCATGTACCACGTGCCCAACCAAGTCCATCTTTTCGCAATAAGGCTTGAAATGACTTACGGATGGCACTTTTATATCACAAAAAAGGAAACAGCGATAATCTATAGTATATTAGTGCGACTGCAGAATGAGGTGCTGTATATATGAATATGATATAACAGGATCTCAAGGTATTCGGAGAGTTAGACAGACCAGGACAGCGCAGCCGCTCGTTCGGCTAAATGCGCGTTCTATCGGGCCAGTGAAAAGGGTCTCGCCGCATAAACAGGCCAGGTTTCCCTTCGGACACTTTACACAAATATGTACTGTGAGGTTCTGGGTATCAACTATCAACCGGCTTTTCGCATGATTTGTTGTGGCCTCTCTGTTCCTGACGTTGTGGCTACAGTGCACTAATTTTTATGTATGTACTGTGGCTAACTTTATACCTGTGGCTGTGCATCTGTCACCTTCCTTCCCACATTTTTCTCTTTCTAACCAACTTTTTCTAACCAAATCAACACCATAGCCTCGCCTGCTCTAATTGACCCATCAATTATGCGGCTTACCGTTCCAATATATGACGATTCATAATCAATTGGACGAGATGAACTGCCCAAAAGTCTCACCGACTAACCATCCTTGCTCATCGTCGCCCTGTTTGTATGGAGATACTAATACAACCACCCTTTTTCTATAGGAAAAGAAAAAGCCACAATCAGAAGGGGAGATTCAAGCGGCGTGAGTATCTTTGAGTACTCGAATAAGGATGGTGATTCCCCTCTTCCTTGGTTTTTGTAAACTGCACCAAAATTTTGCTTCCTTGCTCACTTACCTTTTCCAATTTTACCATCGCATCACGCCGCTTTACAAAACCGCACAAAAACGACAAGGTCAGACATGGCTGAGCTCACCTTACAAGAAGCCTCTGATTGGCTCGAAGAATTCGTTCATTCGGAAGCCATGATTGACGTACCTGGCATGGATCTTGCAGAGGATCCCGGCTGGTGAGTAAAAAAAAACGTATTTGCTAACAAAAAGGGTGTCAGTAGTTTCGGTGTCAGTAATTTGCTGGAATCGGACACTATTATACCGCATCTTTCTAGAGCTACAAGTCACCTGACATCATCCCACGCTGTTGAGGAGATCGTGGACCCTCAAGATGAAATCATGGAACCATCCATATACACACAATGCCACGTTGCTTCTACATGTAACTCCCTCGCCTGGCATGATGGAACCAAAGGCCATCTCGCATCTGAATGTCAAGTCGCAAACTGTGGGGAGGCTTTCGTTTCCACACGTGAACGAGATCCTCACGAAGCAACACCAAACGAAACCCGAGACACAAGTGATAGTGTATGTGCGCAATGTCAGAAGAATTTTTTCGGTTCTCACATTGACGGCCTCGCATGGCATGCGCGCTACGAAAGCCATCGAGCATTTAGATGTCAGCTGAAAAACTGCCAAGAAGCTTTCGTTTCCATAGGCGAAAGAGATGCTCACGAAGCAACACCACACAACATTGGACACTATCGTATCCATGATCAACATCCTTACTGTTGTATCGAGTGCAAGGAGAATAGTCAATCCAAAGCCGAACTACTTCGGCATGCACAAAAATATCAGCATAGACCATATGGTTGCGATTGTGGAAAACTGTTCTCAAGAATCGACGTACTCAACCGTCACCTCAAGTCCTTCAGCATTGATATGCCCGAATACCCTTGCACTTTTTGCAGACGTCACCAAGGGACACAAGGATTTCGCCGCAAAGATCACTTGCAGCAGCATATGAAGCAATATCACCATCATGATCTTGAAAATGCTCCCAACGACGAACCCCGCAAAGACCCCGCGCCATCCGGATCTGCTTCGAGGCTCAAGTACATGTTTCCTGTTTGCAGTCATGTAGATTGCCCGAAGTATCGAGCCCCTCATTTTCAAAAGCTTTCAAGATCAGCCAAAGACTTTCGCAAGCCATTCCACAGCCAGTCAGAATATACTAGGCACATGCGAGAAGAGCATAACGAGTGCACGTTTCCCTGTGATATTCCTAAATGTTCTCGCGTAGGAAGGAAGGGTTACTTTCGCGAGAAGGATCTCATCAAGCATCGACAACAAGAACACCCAGAGGCAGAATCTTATAAGCCTACTGGTACAGAGACTCGTCGTCAATGCACTGAGATTGGATGCAATGCTTCTCTTGACGCCTCTTCTCTGAAGGCTCACTATGCGTACCATGCGCAATGCAGAGAAAAGTCTACTAACGGCTACCCTGTACCTCCGCCAACGATTGACCCTATCGGATATCCCTTGATTCCCTTCCATTTCGCTCGTCTGCCCGATTTCTAAATTCTCCTGTCACACCGACGAAATTGTCTTCCCGTTCTCGAACCTTTCCACCCGATCAAACCTTTCGATCCGGGTCTTCGATTCTACCATTTTGTGTGTGGGAGTGTGGTCTTCGGTCTCTCATTTACGCCCACATTCCTCACAGCTGTTTCGTTACTCAATTCCTTGTCTTCTCTTCATTTGATAGCTTTATGTATTGCGTTTCCCCTTTCATTGCAAGCTTTTATTTAAATCTGTGTGCGTTTTTGCTTTACTTTCCTGTCTCCTTGAAGTGCGCTACTAGTTTCAACTCCACATGTTAACGCTCCATTTTTCAAACGCTTCTCTTCCCTAATTTGCAGGATATATTAGGTTACGAATATACCTGTCCATTCTCCTTGCCTCTAATATGTTCCCTGCCTCAAAAGTTTATCCTTACGTACACGAGTCTGTTTTCATATTCATTGTATTTTCCTTACTTATGACTTACATACCAAATATCAATCCAGTTGATTACCAAACTGCTCTTTAATGTCGTGAAATGAAGGCATTGTGAAATAAACCTTTCCCACCCCGCTTTTCTCCACCGCATGATGTGGTGCACCAACTTCACGAACCACACCTTAAGTGGACCAACAAACCTCCAAATATCTAAATATTTATACCGGCCTCTCGTTATATCAATTGAATCTGCAAATTTATTGTGCATTCCTTCCTTCTTTTGATTCTAAAACCACTTGGCATTCCTACCCCGTCAATGCTCTCTCCCCCAGATTCCTAATCTAAATGTATTTTCTCGTCAAAGACGTCGCTACCAATGGCCATTCTTAAAGTGAGGTTATCTACCAGACCAGCATCTCATCTCAGTTTTTCCAGTGCCATTATGTTGCAAACCAACATGATTGCAAACTGCTGGGATTAATCCAGGTGTGCTTAAAGGTGGACAGGACTTTTACAGATGGTTTACACAGCCTGGGAGTCAATGCTGGGCAGTGCTCGTAATGACCCTAATAAGGCAATACATGGTGTTGGTAGGAATATCTACTCGTCGATATGTTCCAGTGGATCTATGTGCAGGGAGTTGTTGGTGAAGATTTCGTTCCTGCGACCTTAAACGCCTGGGTACTCGGATTTCTTTTTAGCACTGCCCACGAATAGTTTTCATGAATGATTATGGGAGATATCGATTTGAATTCGATCACCATTGCATTCGATTGAAATGTATGAAAAGATAACCACAAGATCTACTTCGTTTGAACGGCTGAAGGAGAAAAGAGAAAAGGGGTTTGAGAAGAGAAGCATCTAGACATCTGCATTTTATGATATGCAAGCTGCTTTGACATGCGAATGTTGGTTTCTGGCTGTTGCTGTTCTAACTATTGGTACCGCCAATATAGGCCTACAAGTCGACCGGAAACCTTCTCAGCATGGCATAAGTTTGCCAATCACCTCCCGTTTTCCGCGTAATACCGGCCGTGGTCAATCAAAACCTGCTTCCGTTGTGATGTTGGTATGTAGGACTTGGAAGAAATATTTGCTCGATCAAAACTGGATTGTATATAAGTACCCAGGCATTTACGCTGCTCTTCTAAAAACTCATTCATACTAGACTTTCAGTGCAATCTTACAGTCCAAACCTGCTAATTCAATACTACCTGCTCGTTCATTGTCTATTCTTTTCATTCCGCTACACTTCATATCGAATCTCACTGAAGAACTAAAGTTCTCTCTGTGGATAAACTCCCATTGCACCCTGCTCAACCATGACCGATCTCAAGAAACCGCATCACGACAAGGGCAAGGGCAAGGGCAAGGCTCCTCAGCATACGGAAAAGGGCACGGAACCTAGTGATAAAGGAAAAGGCAAGGAAACGCCAAAAAGGTACAAAGTCTACGACAAATTCGACATATCATCAATCATGCGTCCTTCGGACGCTAAACGCCCAATTTACAAATCCGCAATTCTTTTCACAGCAGAAAATATAAACGATAGTGAAGCCTTATTAACGAAAGAAGGTGGGCCCGAATGGGCACCATTGACCACAACAGCAACTTAACAAGGATGGAAATCGAGGAAAGATAACCCAGCCCAATTTGAAAAAGACAAGGTTGTTGAAAAAGATCTCTCTTATGAAAAGTTTTCTAGGCTCAAGAGACATCTTGACGATAAGGAATTTAAAAAATACTGCAAAGGCATGAATTGGTTGGGTTTTTGGAATGAAAAGCTGGTGAGTTGATGAAATCCTAGAACACATTTGCAATATTCGCTGACTCATTATCTGCTTGCTAATAAATAGGCAGCAAGAGAATTCTTCGAGAGATGGATCGAGAAGGGAGATTTTAAGCTGGAGGATTTTACGTATACTTGTCGAAATCGCTTCTATCTCGAAAGAGATGCGCAGAGGATCACAAAGATAAAGAAAGATGCTATTAGAAGAAGACTCCGACATGAACGGAATCGATCAAGACAAAGACGTAGAGATGCAGGAGAGCGGCCACGAGATGGAGAACAGGAGGGTTATTGGTCGGCGGATACTTGTGACTCGCCGGATGAGGATGCCGAAGATAGGGAATTGAAAGTGGTGGGGCCCACGCGTCCTAAACGCGGTGATCACCATAGGCGGAAGCGTGATGATTCTAAGAAGAAGGATGGATCTGCGGCTTAAATTTTCATATGAGCAACGAGATATGTCCTGGTAGTATGGAAAGAGGGTAGCTGCTTGGAAAGGGTCTTGTTAACTAGGTTGTACTTAGTTATACTAGATATACACATTGTCGCTTTTCATACTTATCTCTTCCTTGCTTACTCTTTACTCACATCTAGATCTATACTCAAACTCCTTCTCTCTACGCCAAAAATGCCCAACTCAACTTAACCCACCCCGTTCCCTATCTCCCCCCTCTCTGCAGTCCCAAACCTCCACTCCACTCCACTCCAATCTAATCAATAGCACGATCTACAGTAAGATTACATAACAATATAAGCAGAACTTCCTTAACACTTCATTCACATCTCAACACCCCGAATCCCAAACAGATATAATAGATTTTGATGTACTTGACATATGGAATACTTAGATATAGATTATATATTATATCATGGAATTTTTGGTGTTTATATGTTTTTTTGCTTGATGTGAATACTCATTCATAGATCTACGTGTATCCGTATCCAGATGTATGTATGTATGCGTAAACAAAACAAATTATCCATCTCGCTCGGATCCTTCCTTTCTAATGCTGAAATATATGTAACTAAATAAGGCTACAGTGCACTAATTTTTA
>JWJA01004536.1:0-27567 GCA_000812885.1 Lanzia echinophila
TCTGAACCAACTCCAGCATATCCGAAGCCGAAAGAAACTTCCAGTAGAACCTTCTGCCCACATCCATGCAAAAATCGATGAATCCCCCACTTGCCCAGTAGAAATCAAGGAGTCGATCCATTTGCCAGAGCGGAATTTAGATCACCTAGACAGTAATATTCCATGTGGCTAACTTCCATACGTTTCATCAGAAGAATGACCACTATCATCATCCTCATCAGCCATTCCATAATCTTCCTCCTGAAAAGCTTGATATGAAAACTTATGTCTATGATGCTTCATGGGTACTCTATCCGTTCCGACGGGATCGTATTGATTGCGAACACTAAGATTGTCGGTGCTAGTTCGACGGCTTCCCATTCGGCTAGGCATTGTGCTTGGCGGTGGATACTTATCAGTGAAGAGAAATCCACGAGCCCAGCAAGGAGTTGCCCAACCCGAGGGATGGGTAGGACTACCAGTAGGCCAATGTACATGATAAGTACAGATGCGATCGAACTGTTCAGGTTCCTTGAGAAGATGGTGATGAGTATCGGAACCAATGCCACTGAGTCTAGTCAAAAAACTCGAGCAGAGATCAGGATACTCTCGAAGGGCTGTGGCGATCACATCCCGGGGAATCGGTCGTACAGCTTTTGGTGCAGGTTCTGATTTCTCATGGTAGATCAAAGATCTAACACATGCGTCAATGACATAGCTTCGGAGACAGGTATCTTTGGGTGTTCTTCGAAATACAAGATCGATTTCCGCGGCATCTGGCATTCTTGATTGCATAAGATAGCTTCGTCCGATCAATTCCATGGCCAAATCTTGCAATTCATTGCTAACGAAGAATTGAATACACACAATGTATACTTCGAACAAATCCGGCAAGGTAGAATTCTTTAAGATGCCATCGCAGAGATCCCGAACGATAGATACAGGGTCGTCGCGACGAAGCCAACCTAAGACAATATTGATTGCCTTGGCGTTGAAGTTGGTAAAATTTGCCTGATTCAAGCCGGGGTGATTGATGAGCATTTGTTTGAAACGATGAGAATGTTCCTGCAGTAGCTTGCTATGAATCGTGAAATGTTCTCCTTCGACGTAAAGGTGAAAAAGGTCCTTGACCGAATCACTGTAAGGTCAGAAAAGATTCTGATTGGGGAAATGTAGATAACGTACCGAGCCCGAGCAGCAGGAAAGTTTGGCTCGGAATAGTTTGTTGGTGGCGACATTGACACTGAAGATCTCGACATCTTGATAAACCGTGTGGTCTTCCGTCAAAGGTGAGGTTTTCGACTTCGAAATGAAAGAGATATTAGATATCAAGGCAAGCGTTCCGCGAAATTGATCCGTTTGTGACCAATTCCCGCGTCGAATATCAACAGCAAAGCGATTACTGAGTAAAAGTAATCTAAAGGATCAAAGGATGTTGATAACAATATAGAGATATAAAAGCTTGCGTTTACGGCGAAGGAGGAGCGGGGAAATGAGCTGTACTATGGTAAACGGAAACCTCTCAAATTAACTGTAGTGAATGAGATTGGAAATACCCGCCAAGATTCACCAATAGTCGGCGACTTGAAATGAATTCGATATTAAGATTCTTATAGGATACTGTAATTATTCACTTAATGGTAGTTTCATCCCAACGTCTATCCGGAGCTCGGTCTCCATATAAAACGCGAGGCAACGAGAGAACGAAAGCTCATGGTTGTCATATTTACGTAATTTGAGGATATAAATTTATAATCAGGCACGGTAAGGAATAATTATTGAGGTTATTATGCTTGCAAAAAATGTATATCACCGTCTATGTTACATGTTTAAATATTGGTGATTGTTAGAAAATGAGAAACACATATGGCAGTGAGAAGCAACGCGTGGGAGCCATGGATCAGGACAAGGGGAAGGGGTAGCTCTTTCGGCATTTATTTAATGTGTAGCTACCCCACATGCCACGCCTATTAAGCCCAATTATAGCTTGAGGCCTTTGTTTTTTTGCAGGAGCTGTACACCAAAGATACTGACCGACGACATTGATTTTTCAATTCTCATAAGAAACTCATTTCTTTTGTTAACAATTCAAGTTATAATAGCAACTTCTTTGCTTCTGTACTCAACTCTGCTTCTTCAAAAACCTCTACCTTTGTCCAGAAAAATCGAATTCACTGTACCGCAAACATGCCTTCTGCCAAGGGTAAACCAACAGACCCAAAGCTCAAAGAAGAGATTACAGAAAGTATGTGACTGCCTTATCCCCTGTTGATTCATATAAAGTCTGATTACGAGGAGTCAATGTCTAACATTCACTTCAGAAATCAAGCAACAACCAAACAAAGATGGTTCAGGTAAAGGGAAGATGGCTGCATGGAAGGCAAGTATTTTCCAATTATTTCGCACATTTTACACATCGCATATAGCTAACTACTAGTATCTTCATAGGCTGCTAAAGTCGGAAAGGAATATGAAGCAGAAGGTGGCGATTACGAAAACGAAGCCGGTTCAAAAAATAAACCTGAGAAAGGACCACCGCAGAAGAAATCCGATACCGAGAAATCGTCTGAATTGAAGGAAGCCAATGATAAGGAAGACAGTGAAGAGAAGGATGAAGTAGATACGAATGGATCGGATAAACAAGAGGAAGCTAATGGAGAGGCAAAAGCAGAAGGGAAGAAAGGAAGAGGTAGACCGAAAGGAAGTACTAAGAGTGCGAAACCAAAGGACCCCAACGAAAGCAAAGATAGTGAAGAGAAAGACAATTCAGACAACGCGAATGGATCAGATAAACAAGAGCAAGCCAATGGAGAAGCAAAGGGAGAAGAGAAAAAAGGAAGAGGTAGACCGAAAGGAAGTACTACTGGTGCGAAACCAAAGAAGGAACCTACACAAGGCACGAGAGTTAGCTCTCGACAACACGAGGCTAATGAGAAGAGAAAGATTAATGATGATGAGGTAGATGATGATGTGGAAGAAGAAGAGGAAGAGAAGCCTGCCGCCAAGAAGAATAAGAAGGATGTTGTTCCGGAAACGAAGAAGGTTGCGAATGGTAAAAAGGCCAAAAAGTGAATCTGGGAAACCGGTTATGGGGGTATATTATGGATTAATTGGAATGAATAGGAGTTTTGGGGGAATCATTTGTCGGAATGGGGAGTACATCGGTTGGAGAGTTTTGGTGTACTAGGTAGGATATTATTGTTTTTTCGATTTGGCGAATGGGTTTGGGAGGTATAGGATCACATCTGTATCATTATGAGTTTTATTAGTCTCGGTCTTTCAATGAGCGTGGTGTCTACTTTACTTTGGGTTTGTTCGGTTTGGTAGGAGGCGGAAGACATGGAACTTGGATGATATGATTCGAGACACACTTATACTTGAGGATATCAGATATTCAATACAACACAACAATTATATATCTTCAAGCTTGCAGGTATATCATACTATTATCGATCAATGCCTCAAACCGGACGCAAGCTATTGGATTAGAAGAAGTTGATAGCAGTACTATTATACAGGTTCATCATTTCAATTCTACATCAATTCCGATATTCTTTCCTAGGATGATGATAGTGATGGTGATGTTGAGAGAGGGTTTTTCTTTCGGTATATATAGCAGAAGGACCATACCATACCGTCGAGCAATGAGAATATCATTCACAATACTCATCAGTATCGACAGGCTGATGGAATCATATACCCCATACAAGTTTTACCCACTACTAATATTAACAAACACTCACCAGACTCACAATAAGTTCTTACACTACCATACTCCAGCAACATCACCAAGTCAGCCACGTTCTCAGCCACGTTCTCAGCCACATTCATACCCTACATTATCAAAGGACCTGATAGTTTTATATTGCTGATTCTTGCTTTGCTTTGGGTTTTCAATTGAAGTTGTAAGTACATAAGTAATGAATGTATCCTCGGATTTGATTTCTGATTGATGATAGATACTTCAGATCATTATCATATCCTTTACACCTTCATAATCTATCGCTTTTCCATTTCAAAAGGTTGATTCCCCCAAAGCAATAAAAATCTCGCAAATTGAAGTTCCATACCCGCGAAGGTAGCAAAAAAAAAATGTTCCCCTTCCAAACATTCCCCCGCCACAATCCCCCCCTTCCCACACACCAAAAAAATCAACCATCAACCATCAACAAGAAATAAAAATTAAAAAAAAATAAACAGAACAAATCAAAGGGCCTAATCCGGGATCGAACCGGAGACCTCTTACAAATTTGGAAACCCAAAGCAAGAATTCTACCACTGAACTATCAGGCCTTAACTTTTCAGGCCTCAATGCATCTGGGTGAACTACCAGGTGCATCGGATGCTTGAAAGTTTGTTGTTTGTACTGTTTGATGGTGGTGGGTGGGTTAATGAGGTATATATATATTTGTCCAAGAGGGTGGTGAGGGTTGAAAAGGAGGAAACGGGAAAGGGAAAAATTCTTATGATAAATGTGATGTTTTTATTAGGTTGATGGTTGCTATGAGAAACTAACTAAAATACCGCTTAAGGCGGTAGTGAGTGGCAATAAGGCACGTGCCCATTTAAACGCCTGTCAGGGTGGTGGGGATTTTTTGTGATTGTGGAGTGGATTGTTTCGGGTGAATCTCGGGATGGGTTGGTGGGGGTTGGGTTGGTGATGGGAGTTGACTGGCTCGGGTGAGTACAAGGGGCCAAGCTTGCTTTGCTTAATAGGGGGTGTCTTTGCTATTTTATACCATTAACTTTAACCCTTAGGGTTACGGTTAGTTACCGTTAGTTACCGTTATAAATACTATCCATCTATAAGCACTACCGCGAAAGCAATGCAATTATACCCATCATACCCATTAATATGTCCTCGACAATTTCCATATCTTGAGAGATCATACTCGTTAACCGACTGTATGAATGTTATATATATTGCCTAACCCATCATTTTTCTCAGCAGAAAACAATTCTCCAAGCCCCAATTTCCATCCCTCTCCCTCTCCCTCTCCCCCCCCTTAAGAAACACCACACCCCCTTCAAAGCTTCGAAACTAAAAACAACACTAAAGCCATTCTTTCTCCCACCAAAACACTCATATTACTTATTTGCTATATTAAGGAAATGAAGGAGAGAATAGGATAAGATAAAATAGAACCCTCGACTCGGTATATTAGTGTGCTGCCTCTTCCTTCTCTTCTCTCCGATCCTCTGTAGGGCATATTATACATAGACTATTGTATTGCTTGTGGTGGGTGCTTATAAATCCTAAATCAGCTTTCTTTTTGAATGACAGCATCTTATGTAAACATTTGCCTTATGCAATGCTAGAACATGAAGCATACTGTTTGTTGTATCAGGTCGGTATATCATATCCCATCCACAAGAAGACTATAGTTTTTTGCCTCCTAGTTTCTCCACACCGCAAAAGTATGAGTTACAGTCTAAGGATATCGACAGTATGGAATAGATACAAGAACAGGCAATGATTGATTCGAGATACAATGCTGTGTACCCAGCCAGCTAAGGGATAATCATGAAAGTAGAGCACTCTCTAATGTAGTAATAAGTATATCTCTAATAGCCCGGTCTATATGTCCAACCCAGACAATAAACTTTAATCAATTCCTCAATGGGCTAAGATAAAGCTCATTTCCTTGTCGATACCCAACTTTGATATCCCCCCCCCATATGCTTGCTCAATTTCCGAAGACCAAGCACATACATACACCACCAAGTATTCTCCTTTCTACAGTACTACAACTCAATTTCCACAACCGGCCCTTGATACCCCTTCCTACCATCCAACAAATACCAAACCACCGCGAACAAAGTAGTTCCCCCAAACGTCAAGACGCTAAAGTTCATAGTAGCCGGTACGACATCTTGCGACGGGGGCCAAAAAGCCCAAAACCAAATCAACAGAAGTGATACACATGCGAAGATATTATTCAAAATCCCCAATGTTCCCGAAACATGCCAAGGTCCCCAATGTAAATCTCTGGCATCAATATTGGTAGCTTGAGGATTATAGGGCTTGATACCATTTGGTTGCAAGCGGCGCCAGAGGAGCAAACTGCAGCAAATGAAATATGATGCGTAAAGACATGCGATGCTGAGATCCACGATGTTGTTGAAAGCCACGCTAGATCCGAGGATTATGAGAGACAGAAGGATAGAAACGCCCGTTGCAAAGCCGACCGTGTATAGTGGTATCGAAGTATGGGGATTCAACTGGGGCAAGATGTTAGTGCTGTTCTTTCTATATGCTCTCAGAAATGAGACTAACTTTTATAAAATGTTTCCAGAATGGCACTCCATGATCTCGAGCAAAAGACCAGAGCATTCTAGATGCCGAAGCCAATGTACCGACAGTACTGCAAACACCAAGTACCACCACTATCAAACCCATAACCGCAGCTGCTGCCGTAGAACCTGTTCCGACCTGGAAGACATACAGGAAAGGGTAAATGAGGGTATGTTGCGATTCCAAAACTGCATCGAGATTTCCAAGACAAAATAGGTATGCAAGTAGCATTGCAAATGCCATAACACCGTTCAAGAAAATACTCATCATCATGGCGCGAGGGATCACGATAGAAGCATTCTTAATTTCCTCCGCCATCTGATATATGAATTAGCCAAGGGTGGAATACAAAAGATGAGGTATCTAAAGACCTACGTGTACAGCAGAATCAGCACCCATGATAGACCATACCGAAGCCGGCATACCGACCATGAATGACAAACCTTTACTAGACCAACCTCCATTCACGAAAGTCGTAAATATAGTTGCATCGCCATGTGGTCCTAGATAAACAAGTGGAATCACAATTGCAAAAAATCCTACAATATGCAGAACTAAGATTACCTTGTCGAAATTGGCAAGCGTATTGCTCGCAAAGATATTGATGACGACAGCGAATCCTAAAATTGCCCAAAAGAAGAGCATAGTTTGCCATGGTTGAGGAACATACTTTGGATTTGTCATTACGATGATGCTTTGCAACAGACTGCCGAAAAGGAACGACGCAGATGCAGTGCCAGCTTGCCAGCCTGCAAATGTCATCCAGCCTAGATTGGGTCAGACTCGTTCCATGTTGTTTCGTGTCCACATACCAGTCATGTAACTCAAAAACTTCCTTGTTGAGTCAGGGGCTAACATCGCAACCCAACTAATTGCATGTGTTAGGGAATATGGAATGGTAATCTCGT
This sequence comes from Lanzia echinophila, assembly GCA_000812885.1. Taxonomy (NCBI): domain Eukaryota; kingdom Fungi; phylum Ascomycota; class Leotiomycetes; order Helotiales; family Rutstroemiaceae; genus Lanzia; species Lanzia echinophila. The sequence goes on from JWJA01004536.1 coordinate 7,183, forward strand.
AATGTCGACACTCACTGATACTGACCACCAGAAGTTGGAGCCCTATTCACAATGAATCGTTAGCTTTAGTTGGCAATTCGGAATGAGATACCAAAACTAGACTTACATTGAAGCCAATTCAGATAGTGATGTAAATGTCGAGGTAATACCGATCCATACAATGAGAAATCCCCATATTACTCCGGCTGGACCTCCACTACCTAGGTTAGCCGTGTTGGATTTAGAATGGGAATATATCCTACTTTTCTAAGCTCTGAGTAGAGATTCTACACGACTATTAGCTTTCTTCTCTGATACAAAGATGGGTCCAAGGAATACTAACATCAACATGCCCTCCCAGGTAATGAGCACGGTGCATGAAAACCCTAGAATTGCCATAAAACCAAAGTTGCGCTACACTTGTTAGACGACCGCACCGCCATTGTGAGTATAGGCCCATTAGACACTCACCTTCAATACAGGCTTCTTACCCAGCCTAATCAAATCTCTATCATCCCTTGTGTAGCCAGTATCATCGACATCCTTCTCCATTTCGGAAGAACCAACTAAAACTGCGCTGTCTGCTACAGTCTTCCTCTGCTGAGGTCCCATTTCCATTTCCATACTCATGAAAGATAGTTTTGAAGTTGTACTGAGATTTTTCTTTCTATACCTACTCGAGAAAAAGGCTTGCTTGCTTGAAATGAAAAAACAAACAGGCGATGGGAATTCGAGCTTAATTGAACAGTGAAACTTTGAACCTCGGACTTTCAAGGAAGATGAATTCATCTACTCGGTCAAATTGTCACCTTGGCGGACGGAGAATTGATATAATTCTTGTCTCAAATCAATCACACACGAAAACACAAATGGATTCGGAGTTTAGTCGGTGTTACATATCAAGTCAAGGTAACTCCCGAATCCTACTTTGTTACTTACAACTGAAGAAAAGTGGTAGAATGTTGCGAGAAGTTTTGAACTGTCCTGAAAGGCAGACTTGGCCAAAAGAATAATGTAGTCATTCCATAGTCTTAGTTTTGCGATCAATATTTATTGCTCCGACTTCGATCCTAGCATCTGCGCTTGGAAAATACTTCTCCGAGTTTTGCTTATGTCGATGCCAATACCATGCCCCTCAGCTTTTACACACGTGCACTTGGGGGCCAGCAGATAACCACAACCAAGAAGCTAATCAAGCCCCCTTCGACACGTCACTTATTTCCAACTTCAGTCTTAGCTGAATACATCTTTTTGATTGAAGATCCAACCCCAACTATAAAGATGATTACGGCCGAAGGAATCGCCGCGTTCAAAGTTCCATGTCTTGAACGCCATGTGAAACCTTGTACGATATAGTCGGCGACATCACGAAAACTACCAGAATACCCCTGACCTTTCTTGGTGGAGGTTCTGAAGTGTGCTATGAATATGCTCCTACTAATTGATATCGCATCATCAAGACTTCTTGTATGCTAGGACCAGAGTGGCGACCGCCCATCAATTCACTGTAGAAATATCTGGAGAACTTGATAACATCATTTCCGATCCGAACCTAGAACATGGAAATAACAATGTCATTGGCAATTCATGAAATGGAATATTGTGGTGATATGAATAATCTCTTCTCCGAAGACCGTACAATTGAAACCCCTTGTCATATCGAACAGTTTAGCTCATACAGAATAGTGGCAAATCGGTCTACCGGACTTAAGAATTCCAAAAGATGTACAATAAGTGCTTGATCGTGTAGAACAAGTCGGGGATTAAATATATGGCCGCTGTGGAAGTATTCTGTAACAGGTATATGAGTTCGAGGTGATAACTCGCCCCCGGAAGTACAGATTGGTTTGCAAAAGATTCGACGACTTACAGCGAGACGTAGGTGATTTCAAGTGGTTAATTGTCTAGTTGGTGGGGAATTAGGATCAATACCCTGACTCATGCCAACATAATTGAGGAGCAAGTGAGCTTCCTTTCACTGGGTCTTTGAGAAATTGGATTTCGATTCCATTATTGAACAGCATGACCGGTCACTTTTGCCGTATAGGAGCTATTGCGACGCAGTCTTTTTTATTGGTCATATTGAGAATGTACAATGGATTACACTAGATAACGTCGCACCTATGTCGTGTGTTATCGGAAATATATATACCACTTGGAGAAAGATTCTTGGTAGAATTGGGCCTTTCCTATTCGCAACCTCATCTTCTTAGTTTTTCGACTTGTATTCTTTTCTTCCGGCATCCGACCAATACTACAAACACTTGTATCCAATGGTGGTTGTACGACGAAGCTGGTTTTTATCGCGAATCGGGGTATGCCGAGGGTATAGGAGCATACCCAACATCCGTCATTGTCATTGATAAAGAGCATAGTCGCCATATGTTATTCGACGAAGACATGGTCGGAAATTGGCAGCAGGAACAACAGAAATGGCAGCGGCGGTAACAGTGCTTGTGATCCGGTTGCGACTGAGAAATAAGACGACGTCGAGAAATGCGGATTAGGAGGGACATGAGAGACATGGTCTGAAATATTCAGATATAGATTGGAGAAGAGAATGGGCGAGGATAACATTGAGAAGAGTGTTGGGAGTCCATTCATTCCAAGGTCTGCAAAATAATAATCACTCTGCAACTTGGCCACCGCATCCATTGTATAAGATCGAACCGGGATACATAGCTTTTCAGCATGCTCCTTGACGAAAATCCGCCAATGTCTCAATCTGAAATATCATATTGCGGTTGGAAGCAGATTCGTAAAGAACCCCGCAGATACCAACGATGTGTATGTTCGAAGTTCCCGTTGCGGAATGCCTCTTTGTTTGTGCCGAAGGTATTGATTTTATCGATTTTTACGATGCATCTTAGAACGATAGATGGTAAATGGGGAATCCATAAGTCATTTCGAGATCTCTGCTGGGGAGAAACAGTTTTCCCTGTTGGTTTATGAAATTGGTTGCTGGTAATTGATTTCGCAGGGTTAGTGGTAAAGAATGAGAAGATGGAATGAAGGCTTAGGAATGATTGTCATATCTATGCGCAAGATATTCAGAGAGCCTTATATTAAGGCTTGCTTGTGGTTTGGGATTGTGGCAATCGTAGTAGGATCAAGTCCAATTGCGATGGAATCACTTTTCATCATGAGTGGGTGCAGCTTTGTCAACTCAATGCATCTCGAATAAATTAAATTCAATGTTGGTTGGTATTGTAGAAGTACAGTCAGTCAGTCTATCGAGGCAATAAAATAAAGTTGTTGTTGGCAGAATCCGCTCCCGCCATCGCTGAGACAATATTAAAAGTAAGGTTAGGTAAGCTTGCGGGGTTTTGCGGGGGTTAGTGTCACGCAAGGCAAGGGGTTTAGCTATAGGAGCCTTTCCTCGACCACAAAATAAGGAGATGGATATTACTTGAAATCAGCATGCTGATAATTGATGGCGCGCGCTGAAAATAAGGAAACACCAAGTTATGATTCATCTTCATACGTACGGGCTCAACAAGTACTGAAGGAATCAAAATTTGACCAAGATGATCTCCAGTATTGTGTTGAAGCAGTGTGGTGGGGGAAAAACAGTATTGATGACAGGGTATACTTTGCATATGTCAATCTCAACATGGGACACGAGTCAAACACGGCAATAGGAAATAAACTTTTTCAAACGCTGTGTCAGGAACTCGACAAAAGTGTAAATGCGGTTGGTGTATATGATTTGTGTAAAGAGCTTCGTCTCCCAGACGAATATTGGACAGAGTATGTGGAGCGGGCTGGGTGTATACGATTATGAGTGGGGATCTTTTAAAACGGGTAGAAGCAAAACTCCCTAGTGATGCGTCTTTACAGGCACAATATTTACACCAGTGTGCTCCCAAATCGAACAGTTGGAGGCAAAACTGGGAAATGTGGAGGAAGGTTCGAGAATTGAAGATTGTTGCCCAGGACTTGACGGGTCATATTCGAAAGTCGAAAGAAACTGCTTGGACTCATCACCGCTTGGAGAGTCTAAGTACAGATTGGCGTCGTATATGTCCAGGTTGTTTTGAACGGACGGTTGAATTTGAACGAAATGGTTGCAAGCATACTTCTTGTGGGGCTTGTACCCCTAGCCAAGCAAAAATGCCTTGTCCTAGACCATTGTGTAAGGTAGAGCATACCGGCCGTAAAGCTACAACCACTGGTCTCTTATCCAATTTAGAGTAAAATGACAAGTATATGACATGTTTCACTAAATAGAGCGGATTTGGATGGGATGAAGAAATGATTGAACATGCCATTGGTGGGTTGGGAGAAGTGCTCGCACTAGAGGAAAGCTTTAAGATGTTGATGTATAAGAGGATTTGGGCATGAATTATCGCATTTCTATCGAGAAGAAAGGGCATCTGGGTAGTCCCGCACCGGGTGATTCTTGTGGCCAAAGATTTTGTAGTCATCGCAATCGAACTACTAGCGTTACACGGCATACCGGAGTAGTGAATAAATGCTGAGGATATACTGTAGCAATCTTCAGTGAACTCCCCGATGAAGTAAGTGTATACCAATTATACAATCTCATCCACATCCACATCCACATCCTCATCAACCAAACTCAAACTCCCTATTCCCTACCCTCCAGGCCGCAATAACCTTTCCATCATATCACATCACAGCCCCCATTCAACCCACTCAATAATAAATATCCACCACCAGCACCAAAAGCGCACCGGACATTCAAATGGATACAATACAGCAGCTCCAACTTCCAGCTCTTCTACTCAAACCCCCGCATATAGTTTACCAGCTACTCGGACCCTTCTCCTTTCTTTGTTTCTTAGGAACCTCTTTAAAGATATCTATCATCACCGAACTTGAAAAATCCAGTAGAAACCTCCTTCCTATCCTATACTATCCTATACATTTCTCTCTCCAGCTCACCTATCCCAGAGTTTCTTAATGACTAAACGAATCACCTCACCACACCACACCACACCACATAATGTCCAAACTACTAGGTACATACTTATCCATTTCTTCATATATCTTGCTACTGTATTCGTAGCGTAGCGCGACACCAGACAAAGAGAAGTTGGGCGGCTGGGATGATGATGTGAACCTCGACAGTACAGTAGATTCAGGATAGGTTCAGATAGTTTCTTCGATTACTCGTGTTTGGCTAGCGACTTTTCATTGAAAGTGAATTCTGACGAGCTTCCTCATTGCAATTGTCGACCATTACCAATTCTCCAACTTCCAGCCTACGCCATAAAAGGCTTTCCAAAATCTAACAAGTCTTTCTTCTCACCTCGCAAATACAGACAACTTGATCTAATCCGGCAAGACATAATCTCATCTAACCTCATCTTATCTCATCTCATCTTATTATCCCATTTTCCATTCCATACCAAATCCATCCCTACCCCCAGTCAAATCAAAAATCCTCATACCTACAAACCCCACTCTCCAACCCCTTAATAACCAAAGCCAACCTCTTACTTCCCCACCTACAAAGTGCCAAATTGCCCCCCATAAACCAAAATCCCCTATGACCACTCTTCCTCCACATTCTCCTCACATCACCCTCTTCATCAAACCCCCACACATCACCCACTCGATCCGCCGTCTCATCCCCAAATATCTTCCTGCATTGAGTTCGCATGTTCAGATAACCGGTTGCGAAAATAATCTCATCGGCTTCGATTTCCGTCCCGTCGCTGAATACCATGCTTTTGTTTTTGATTTCGCGGATTTCACAACCTTGTTTTACCTTCACTTTGCCATCGACAATTAGTTGTGAGCAGCCGACATCAAGATAATATCCCCCTCCGCGTTGAAGATATTTCATCCACAGACCAGATCCAGAGGGTCCTTTATCGATATTGAATCCTGCCTTGGAGAGACCGTTGAGTAGATTCTCATCAACCTTGCTGAGAGCAGTAGTGTTTGATACTTTCAATGTCTTTAGAACGGGATTAGGTACACTGTGGAAAAGCATGTCGGCGTCTTGAGTGGGAATTCCATTTTCGCCGTAGAGAGTGGAGAGGTCTTCAGCGAAGGTCTCAGCGTTGACGACATAGGTGGAGGAGCGTTGCACCATTGTTACTTGGTAGCCGTTTTCGTAATAGTCTTGAGCAATATCATGACCGGAGTTGCAACAACCGACTACGATGGCTTTTTTGCCTTGACCGTGGGAGGGTGAACAACCTGGATACTTGGAGGAGTGAAGGATTCGAGATCCTTGGAAGTTTTCGATTCCTTTGATGTGAGATGGAAAGTTGGGCTCACCACTTGCGCCGGTTGCTTGGATGATATGCTAGATTCATTTAGTAATGTGATGCGTAGGGAGAATTTCTTCAACATACCTTAGGATGTACAACTCGTGTCTCCGTCTTTCCAGCTCTCGTCCTCTCCAAAATCACAGTCCATTGGCTTGTATCGTCACTCCATATTGAACTCTTAATAGTAGTCTGAGTCCATGCATTGAGTTCCAGTAGGCTAACATATGATTCGAACCAATCACCCAATTTATCTTTTGGTGTAAAGACAGGCCAATTTTCAGGGAATGGTAAGTACGGAAGATGATCGAACCAGACTGGATCATGAAGAACTAATTGATGATATCTTGTTCGCCAGTTATCTCCAATTCGTTCTTCTCGATCTACCATGAGTGATTTGATTCCGAGCATTTTGAGTCTTGCTGCGACGGTGAGACCCCCTTGTCCAGCACCTGGTAATTGTTAGTCATTGCATAAAATTGGAAAATGAGATGTTCACCAAGAATCAATACAGTTGGTTCCTCTCCACCTTCAAAATCTTTCTCAAGACTCCTTCTATCCAACCAATTGCTTCTATCTCCAGTTTTCTCTCCATGAACCACGCCATATGGTCTCCTTTTCCCAACAGTCTCTTCATGTCCTTTCAATTCTTCCAACACCGTATATAATGTGAAACATTTCCACTGACCATTCTCCTGGGCCAATCTCACAACTCCATTACCCCTTCCTACATCTGTGTCAACCGTCAAGAACGCTTGTACCACATTTGTTTGTCCTTCGGCATCAATCGCCGTCAACGTCGGACTCCTTAATTGCGTACTCGTATCCAAAGCAACGGACTTCACCCGCGAGCCATTTGTCTTCTTGAATAGATCGATAATTTTAGTTGGTCCATGGAGAGTATGGAAATCCCATGCGAGACAGAGCTGATCGCGCCAGTAGGATTCTTCACAGAAGATGGTATGCAACGAGGTTACGTCGGCAGATGCAATGATCTTATTGAATTTTTGAACAAAGTCAGATGCAATCGCATTGACATCAATAGATTTGGAGGGTGGGGAGATAGGAAGGTTGGCTAGACGTAATGGAAATGAACCCGGTTCGACGCGTTCGCAAGAGGGGACGCTGACCAGTGTTTCGACTTCGATGCTACCCATTGTGAGGAATTTATAAGTATCGTATATATGAAGAAGTAAAATAGGAATTGAGGAATAGAGTGTAAAATGGGATACTTACGTTGAGAATTTATGGTTGATTTATAGTTCAAGACGATGAACGCGAAATAGAGAGAAGGAAAGTGAGCCGGCACCATCAACGCATCAAAGGATATAACAAGCCGCATAATGGCTGGTGGAAATAATGCCAATTCATCTCTATGCAGGCACAACTGGGGGAATGTACGTATGAGATCAGCTCGGTTGACCCGCTACTTGGGATCATAATTTGGCAATAGGTCTAACCCCAGACTTGTTCACCCGTGGGGGAGATAACCCCGCACTTCTTAGCGTCGGCAAACTTGCCTTTGCATAAAAGGGACTTGAACACCACATCACATCTCAAACTTTTGCGGGCGGCCCCTTCGAACATTTATTGTAGATTTCGTAAATATATCATAGCGAAAGAATGATAGCGTGCTGGTTACATATCTGTTCAATTTAGTGCAAAATGCCAAATATTTTGCTTCCCATTATTCCGGATGCACGGACGGGTATATGGATATGAACAAATCCATTTGCCCGTCAACCGTCCATTAGTTCTAGAGTTAGAGTTAAATCAATCCCTTTATAGCATTTAGCTAAGCCATTATCAGCGGCTGGTCAATTGCAATATCTCCTACTTAAAAAGTCTCCCTTCATCCGATTATATTCCATTCCACATTCTCATATTCCCCAGTATCACTATCCTCAGCCACATTTCATCGTCAGCATGTAATGGTCATTTGAAACGGCGAGAGAATACTTTACTTGGGTAGAGGTAGTAACGGGATGGTAAATTACAGTGAGCGGGATAAGTGTCATAACAGGTTCATTCTTTCAAAGCGAATTGATCATGGATAGGATAATGCGCTGTCTAATAGCATACAAGAACTAACTTAATATTCAAAACTTTCATATAGTATTTCTAAACCAAATCCACTCAACCGTACGTACATCCAACCTCTCAAAGGAACAAAACCACAAGCGAATACTTTATCATACTACTCATACACCATCACAACACAACACCGCCTCAATCCGAAACTAAAACAAACTCCACTTCTTAACAATCGGATGTAAAGTAACCCTCGGCCCATCCACAACCGGAACCCTTCTCTCCACAGTCCCATTCCCACCCACCACCGTAGTCTTACTAGGCAACGCACCCGACACCGTAGTCTTAGGCTTAACCTCATCATCAAAGCCCGGGTCTCCAGCTTCCACATCCTCGCTTCCATCCAAATCATCAAATGGATCCACTGTACCGCTTGCTGCAGGACAAGATAAGGTTCCGCTAGCCCCGCTGGCGCTCACGCAAGATGCGATGGTTGAGGAGGAGATTGGTGGACAGGTTTTGGATCCGCTTGCGCGACAGACGGAGGATGAGGATATGAATGATGAAGTGGCGGATGCAGAGATGATTGGACAGCTGCTTCCGGAACAGATGGTGGATGATCTGATGGATGAAATGGAGGCGATGGATGAGAGCCCAGATGTGATCATTGGTCCTGATGCGGAAATTAAGGAGGAACCGCTGAGGATTGAGCTGGATATCTGACCGCTGGTGATAGACTGTGATACTAATGAAGACCCGGATAATGAAGATGTTACAGATGAGCTTTTTATCGAGGTGATGCTAGCTGATGAGCTTGGTACACTCGAGGATGTTACTACACTCGAAGACGTTACTACACTCGAAGATGTTGGAATAGAGCTGGAGCTACTTCCAGTTGAAGAAGTCTTGCTGGATGTGCTAGAGGAAGTTGTAACCTGGGCCGAAGACGAAGACGAAGAAGAAGACGAGCTGGATGTGGTCTTTGAGGTAGTTGGAGGTGTAGTTGGCGGGGTAGTGGGTGGAGTCGTTGGTGGAGTAGTAGGTTGTGTGGTAGGTGGAGTCGTTGGAGGTGTAGTTGGAGGCGTGGTAGGAGGTGTGGTAGGTGGCGTGGTTGGAGGTGTCGTGGTCTTGATCGTGGTTTTTGCAGTGGTGGTTTTCTTGAGAGCACGCTCAATGATTTCAAGGAAACCAGGAGTCGGTTCTGTGATTACCTCAGTAGCATATGAAGTCTCTATGCTCAAAGCATGACGTTTCGCTATAACTTTGGTTGCTTGCGCACCGTCTACAACATAGGCTTTAGTTGCATCAGTCAACATTGTAGTTGTGGAGAACCAAAATGGGTAGATTGTGTTTGTAGCTTGTGCAGCTCGGTCGCTTGAGACTGGGATATTTAAAGCAGCCTGAAATCATAAGTTAGTTGTAGCTGCGAATGTATGGAAACATGTACGAACACTGATTGCTTGATGAGAATTGGCTTGCCAATCTTGTTCATCATTAACACCAGAGCCTGCAGGAAGTGGCCATTTTCCGGCATTTTTGGGAGCAGCTAGAGTGGCACCGGTATTATCCCCTAGATAACTTCTCCAATTACAACCAGCGCAAATTAAATTTGCTCCTTTGCCACCTTCAATGAACCTATAATCATATTAGTCTATGTTAGAAGATTCAATGATCAGACATACGAAGCAGGAGGAAATTCTGCAACACAATATTAGCTAACGAGGTGAAAGTTTCAGAATAAGCACTCTTACCATCACAACTATATCCAGCACCCTCTCCGCGGAATCTTCCAGGAATGGTCGTTAACGCAACCCGTTGTTTATTCTTTGCTGGGTTTGGCCCAGCAAGAATGATGTTCCTGTTACTTTGACTAATTGGTGCTGCAACGCTATTCGCAATACTCGAGACCAAAGTGCCACTTTTCTTCCCATTAGATGTTGCGGTATTGCAAGAGTCATGAGGAAATTTGGCACATGTTTCTCTACGGCGTGTATTCTTTCGTGGTTCGTCCGGATCAAAGTGAAAAAGTTGATTTCCAGTAAAGTCGGTGCTGGCATGTGCGAGACGAGACCAGGCTGCGACGTTCTCACAGATCAATGGCATAGCTTTGCAGTTATATACCAGAGTTGGCGTGGCAGCTGGGGCATCTATAGCGAGGGTGGTACCTGCAACGGGTACATATGAGGCAACGCCACCAACAACTGTAGTTGTTTTGGCATTCTTCTGAGCCGAGACTGCATAGGCTTGAAGAAGGGCTATGACCCCGATGGTAAGAAACTGCATCTTGAGAATTGAGATCGAGATTCGGTATAAAAATGATAGATAAGAGAAATGAACTTGAAGATTATATAGCAATGACAATATTATATCAAAATGAGTGTGAAGAATGAAAACAACGAATGTGAATCTCCTCAGCAGTAAAGAATGACTGAGAGAGATGGAAGCAATGAAAATCTAAGAAGAAAGAAGTGTATGGAGCACATATCACTTCCTGTAGACATGAAGTCTATTTAACAATGTGAAGCTCCTACACAATCATGCTGAGGCCCCCAAGAATGACTTCAAACTGAGAGGCAATCAATCCATCAAGCTTATTCATATCGAAGGATGAAGCTAAATTGTCAGATCGTGTTGACTTAGAATCATCCATTTCGATGAATACATAGTAAGCATGTGGGACAAGAATCCCAAAGTGGGAGATGAAGTATAAATGGACCCGAAAGTATAATTTATGAAAGTAATCTTCAAACCAAAATAAGGGGTAGTCTATCCATACAAGATAGATGTAAGGATAATAAGATCAAGTGAGGATTTTAGATAACGTTGCAGTCTGACAAAATGGACATGACTAATCCATAAATAGATGTATTGTACAGCCGCAACGAACTCGAAGTCCAAACCCAATCTGGACATTGCTTATTTCTTGGCCAAAATACCGGAGTGAAGTTTTCGGTTTTGGAAAAACATAGTCTTGCGAAGGATTCTTTCAGGCCAGTTGGTGGAAATTGCAGACCCTGAATTTATTCATCGTGGTAAAAAGTGGATTATACCACCACCACTCACGCAACCACCTGATGAGAATTTTCTTATTGAAATAGACAATTTCTAATGAGAGGATTCCTTCACTTGCCAAGAAACTACACTTCAGGATTTGAATAGTATCTCGATACGCTTCTGAGAATATTGAAGACCAGATGAAATAACAAAAGTAAGCTACCATGGTGTATATTGCAGGGGTGCCAGTGGTGAGTGTTGGTTTGATGTCAATTCAGAGATCACAGAAAAGAATGCTCAATTCTAGCCTGATAGTCGAGATATATAAGCTTTGATCGAGCGTGTCCAAGACACCTTTTGCACGAGAAACTCAATCACAATCGATTATAGCTCCGCCTTCTAGGAACACACCCAGAGTATCACCGACGCGGCTTCGGCTCAACATTGCTAAGATGGGGGATGGAAGAGACTACTCGTGATGATGTTACAATTCCGTTGAACGCCAGCTCGACGAGCCTTGTATTGTATATTTCATACGGTTTCCATGATCTCAGAAAGATTTTGGTCCAGGCTGATGACACTGTAGAGATTCTTTCGATTTACACGCATGGTGTATATCCCAAACAAGAGAGTCAATACCAGTGTATGTGAAAAGATAAAACGATTCTATAATTCTGTCAGCTCATGATATGCATCTCAAGTAGTGTGCTCAGAATATGAATAATACTGCATAATGCTCAAAATTCGAGGTCTCGCAAGCATTTGTAAAGAGTTTCAACTTCCTCTATACGCAAGTCTATAAAGTCTATGAATAGTCTATGTGTATGATCATTTGTTGCGTTTCTATTTCTCATTTCCTCCATGATTGAAGTCCTCGATGCCAGCAGCGTAGACTTCTTTCACAGTTGTTTTACCTGCAACAATGTCCTTGACGGTTGAAAGAATGAAAGACCAATCTTCGAAGATTGTGAAAGGAACCTTTTCCCTAACACAATAGGTAATGAGATCTAAAGAGCTTTTAGTAAGGTGCGTAACCAGAATATGGGGAAAGACTCATACCATGACCCTTCTTCGCGAATAAGAGATCAGTCTCCTTTGCAGCCGATAAATCCGAAACTCCATCTCCAGCATAGAACATAGTTGGTCGTTGATCTTCGGGTAAAGCAGCGTATGGTCTAATCTCTCTTGATTTGTCGTGTCCGAAGTGACTATGTGCACATCGTCAGCACCAATTCTTCATTAGATTTTCTCAAACCAGTGTCCGCATCAATTTCATTCTTCGGGGAATATCGGATGAAAGACTCACCTCTCATCATGATATACAATCTTCCATCCGCCCTCTTCATTAAGACTCTTGTGTCCCTCCCTGACTGCGACATCATTACTGACAATCTGAATCTCATCCGCGGCCTCCTTTCCTAGAAGATGTTCCAGCAACCCTTTAATGATTGGTGTCATCCCACCACTCAATACCACAACTGGCACATTGTTTTCTCTTGCCCAATCGTAGAATTCCTTGAAATGAGGGTCCAATTTGATATTTTCAATCAAAGTCTTAATGCATTGATCATATGGGGTTTTTATGCTGTCCATCATGTCTTGAAATGAATCGCGGAATGTTCTGCGATCATGGAGAACATCTGCATTTCCTTGTTTTCGAAGTTCCTGACCAAAACCTAGGTTGTCGGTCATGAAATCGTTTGAATCGCGAGTTGTAATTGTGCCATCGAAATCAGTGAAGAAGACGAATTTAGGAGAGGTTTTCATGGCGGGGAGATTGATTATTGAACCCATTTTGATGTTGTTTTGGGGGGGTCGGGGGGAGATCTATACAATCTGAATATAAAATTAGTGATTTGATTGCAGAAAGAATACAATCAGTCTCTTGGGTAGGAGGGGATAGGAATAGGGGGGAAGTTATACTGTACTTTATTGCGATAATCAATCTGTAGAAGTAATTGGAGAATAGAATAAGAAAGCAAAGAAATTTATCCAAAGTAACGAAACAATGCTCCTTCTTTATACCCTTTTCCCTACTATTTACACTATATCGTCTGAACTCTTTTACGAGTAATGATTGACTTGGGATTATTGGAACTTGATATGTAGTAGTGGGGAGGGGGATGTTGTTTACTGGAAAGAATAGATGAGAGTGGCCGTGGGTAAACTGTAACCCCTCTAAAAGCGGTGAAGGAAGAAAACATCAACATCATGAACTTCGGAATAACTTTTAAGTCCAAGCTCCACTGACTGATTTTATTGCGGGTGTTGAGAAGCTTCAAATCACTTCCAAAATATTCTATAACAAGACTGTTAGGGAAATAGAAAAGAAAAAAAAGTCCTCAGCTTGACATCTTTCCTAACAACACATCGACGGCGAAGTACGACGACGACGACGACGACGACGACGACGACCATAATAAACAATAGGAATTAATCAATTGTCATGCAACCTTTGACAAGACTCGTTCCTCGATTCGCATTCGATTCAAGTTCTACTTCAATATCAAGAACTTTACGTTTCTCACCTCGACCAACTATCAGTTCATCAATTTGTTTACGATGTAGAATAAAATCTACAAATCTGCGGTACTTTGCAGATGATTTCAAGTCTTCAATTCCAATTAAGGAAGTCAAAACAAATACACCATTACCATCCAATCCTGAATTGGACAAAAAGTCCCCCGACACTCTTCCAAACAATAATGGCAATGGCATACCCGAAGAAGAGCTTCCCTCTGCCTCCGAATCCCGCCGCCTCGCCATAACCAAACAATTCTCCCACTTAATGGACCATATGCAAGGCAATATATTCATAGCATCCAAACGTATCAATGACCTCACCGGATATTCTGGGATCGAAGCTTTAAAAGATCGAATTTCCACCCTCGAGGCGCGTGTTTTATCCGCACAAGAAGCTGTTCGCTCTTCACGACACACATACAAGACTACAGTTGCAGATCGAGCATCTACACAACGAGAGGTAACCACACTTTTAGCCCGTAAGGACACATGGACACCGGGGGATCTAGAACGATTTACAATGTTGTATCGGAATGATCATAGTAATGAACAAGCGGTGCAGGAGGCGGCGACGAGATTGGCAGATGCGGAGAGAGAGGCAGAGGTAGCTGCGGGGAAGCTATCGAGTAGTATTTTAAGTCGATATCATGAAGAACAAATTTGGAGTGATAAGATTAGGAGGATGAGTACATGGGGGACGTGGGGATTGATGGGAGTTAATGTTTTGTTGTTCCTGGTATTTCAATTTGGATTTGAGCCATGGAGGAGGAGGAGGCTTGTGGCGGGATTTGAGGAGAAAGTTAAAGAAGCGTTAGAGAAGGAGAAGATATTGGGTGTGGAGAGGAATGAGTTGCCTGCGAATGAAGCATATGGGAAGGTCATGACTGAGGAAAAGGCTGATATAACGAAAGAGGAGGTTCTAGGTGCAGATGTGGGTACCGAGCCTGTTATTGCTGCAGAAATCGAAACAGCCGAAGACACGATACCCAGCCACGAATCAAACGATCAGGAACCGGCAGAAGAAGCTGCCGCAATGGACACAGCCGAAATGCACGTACCAACACCCAAACTTCCATTCAACTTCCGAGATATAGAATGCTGGAAAGCCACCGCATTGGATTTATGGAGTTCCAGAGAAGTATCTATACGAAAACAAGATCTCACAATAATAGCATTAGAAGGTGCTGCTACTGGAGCAGCGGTAGTCGGATTACTCGCCACTTTGATACTTCGTCGTTCATGATGATATATATCTCTTGACGAGAAGTTGTGTACATATGATAGATTTTGTACATTATGTATGCAATATAAACCCTTGAAGTCAGGCGCATTACAGATACTTTTCAGTTTTCATGACAGCAAAATAGTGAAGTGATGATATATTCATGGATTCGGTTTCTACCACAGTATGCAATATTATATCGTATACACGATGGATGCTATAACATGCATACAGCTCTGTCTCATGAGCCAATAACCCTCATCCTCACACTACGTTCATGCAATCCCACAAAACGACAAATGTGAATCAATAAGCACCCGCCCTCTGACTCCAAGGCGGTGAAGGCGTCAAAGCCGGCGTCTTCAAAGAAGTCAAATAAGGTGTCCCAGCCGTCAACGTAAAATTCGTTAAATGTGCTCCCCCACTCTGCTGAGCCCAAAGCTCAATCGCTACCCAATTCTCACCATTGTAGTTTAAGATTCCTGTTTTGTTTTATCGTTAGCTTATGATTTCTTTTCACATCTGTAAATCCTAGACAACTAGCTCATGACTCTCTCTACCTTCCACCACCAGCATCCCTAAAAAGCAGAGGAAAGGAAAGGAAAGCAAAAAAAATAAAAATAAAAAAGGACTTACCCTGCGGCACCGGAAAACTAAGCTGCGGCCCAATATTATTAATGACCTTCCCAAACTGCCATCCATTAACCCAAAGCTGGGCTCTATAATCCGCCGTCACCCCCTCAATACTCGTATTCCCGAAATTAAAACTCAACGGAACATCCCAACCCCCTGGCAAATCCAACTCAAACTGCGCGCTCCAAAACCCCACTCCCGCTTCCTTGATCCCCTGTTCCGGAGATCCGGCACTCCAGTTGGGTGAGGGGGGATGAGGTGCGGTAAATCCTTGTCGTTCCGCATATAACCCACCTTCATTGAGCGGACCCCGGATTTTATCATAATAATCTTCACCGCCGAGGTTGCCGGTGAGTTTCCAGGTTATGGACTCTTGAGAGCGACTGCTGAGCGAATAATCGAGTATTCCCCGAGGGGATTTCATCTCATCTTGTCCGGTGACCCAATTCTCATCCAAACCGTTATTATCTACAAGAACCGTAAACACATATTGAGCGCCTGCTTTTAAATTAGGGAGGGTGTAGATATCAGTGTGGTTTTCGGTGGCGTCGATTCCAGGCCAGGAGCCGAGATAGGTTTCGTTGAGCCAGACGCTAGAGCCGTAGGCGGAGCCGCCTTCGGTGGATAGGGTGAGTGTGCTTTCGTTGCCCGTGGAGGTGAAGTGTCCTCGGAAGATGAGCACCCCGGTGGAGTAACCGTATGTGGGCCCGTTGAGGACGGTGGGTGTTAGGAGGGGTGTGAGATAAGGGTTTGAATAGGTGTTGGTGCTGTTGGCGGGGGTCCAGGCGGAGTCATCGTAGCCGGGTTGGATTTCAGGGAGGTTGTCGAGATATTTCCAGGAGAGGGTAGAGAGGTCTGGGAGAGTAATTGTTGGGGGTATGTAAGTAAGTATAGATGTTAACTCGCCCGTTTGGTTATTGGTTTTGTAGGATATTTTCTGGGTGTTGAAATACAGATTTTGGGTGCTGCTCGGTGCGCCGATTACTTTGAGTGGAACGGTTGCGTTTAGATCGCCCGTGATGTAGAGATCGGAACCCTGTTGGGAAACTCCTCGTATGAGATATCCTGCTTGAACGATGATTGAGGCTGTGTTGTTAATAGTTGTTGAACTGCTCCTCGTTAGCTTTTGTCAAAGTCATCAAAATAGAATAGAATATACATACTATGCACCCCATTTATCCGTCCTGACAAAATCCGGAACCCAATAGTTATAAGCACTATTGCGATCCAAAACATACACAAACAAACTACCAATCTTCACCACCCTTCGCGTCGTAGAAGTCTGCCAATTCAGAATCGTCGTGCCACTTGTACTCTTGATCGTTACACCTGCCCCCTCAATCGTCTTAGCGGAGCTATTACTAACAACAGCCAACTCATGTAATTCTCCCGGTCCACCATAAACAATCAAAACCGTCTTATCCTCAAATTTCTTCCACGTAAAGATCTCCGCCGTTGAATAAAGTAGCGTCGTTCCTCCGAGATCGTAATCCGTAACATGCCATTTCGAATCCCTCCCACTCAAAGTCAAACTACCATTCAACTGGGGAATCGTGAGATTGCCCTGACTAGTCGCAACAATCAATCGATAGTTTGATGCTGCTGTACTTTGATAATCCGTATGACGAATAACATAGAAGTTCGTTGCAGTGCCATTCCCGAATAAAGGTGTCGTAGTGATCAATGCACTATTGGTGTAGTTACCCGTAACTGTTGATCCAACTGCTGTGGTGAGATATGCTGGACTAACTTTCATGAATTGAGCTTCGAGCTTGAGTTCACTGTATTTTTCACGAGTGATTTCTCGATTTTCGTTGATCGCCGCACCATAATCGTAAGAGGTATACCCACCTATATGCATGTTAGTATGCCATGAGATTTCATGATATGATTTAACTTACCAGAATGTCCTAGATTACCCCAATTTGTACCACCATCTGTTGGCATAATCAGCTTTCCGCTAAGAAGTCACTGTGTGAAGTGAACTTACAGATCATATAGAGACTCAGTAAAGCTGCCCCGGCTGCGAAATCATTCTTGTAGAAGACACGCTCAAATTCCATGTTCAATAATACGGAACAAGCTTCGAATCCCTATTGAATATTAGTAGTTGCCCTTGACATTCCCGTTGTTCCATTTATGCATGAACAATAATTGACACGAATATTTGGCTATTCGTAAAATACCTCATAAGACATATAGAACTTACAAGACCACCCCAAGGATCAAAAGCGCCACCTTGAAATTCATCCAACGAGTAGAAAGTCGTTGGACTCTGCAATTCATGACTCGCATGAAAGTACGTCGGTAAATTTCCAGCAGGCCAGGTATATGGATTAGCACAATCGAAACCTAGAGGATATGAATCATGACCGTAAATATCCACATCCCCAGCCGTCGATCCATTAATCTCGTATCCAGGTGCGAAATATCCACCGGCAACTACCAATCATTAACATCCAGCACCCATCAAGTAACCGACGTATAACTCACAAGCATCATTATTAATGAATGGAACGGTAATATTCTGATCACGAAATTGCTTCTTCACATATGCCATATAAACCGGATCTGGCCATCCACCCGGGACATAACCTTCATAACCCGAGTATTCGTTCTCGGGCTGAAACAGAATAATCGGTCCCCCATTGGTGATTTGGTATTTTGCAATTATAGCACCGATATTGGCGGCATAATTATCCGTAGCTGCGAGGTAATCGGCGTCACGAGAGCGTAGCACGCCACTTACACGTTGAAGCCAACCTGGAAATCCACCTCCACTGGATTCGGCATTTATGTACTGAAGAATTGTATTAGTTTAGTGATCCTGATGTGATGAGATGAGATGATTGACCTACAGGACCGGGACGAGCTATTAGATATATTCCTGCTTCTTTTGCAGCATCGAAAAAGGGCTCTAGAGCAAAGACACCTTCTGCAGAGTAGTGACCTGGATTACCTTCCAATAAAGCCCAATCTGTGTAGAACGAAACAGCGGAAAATCCTAACGCTTTTACTTTTTGGAAGACATCAAGGAATAGATCCGGTACTGGAAGTCTATATGGATGGAATTCGCCGGAAAATATGAATATGCGTTCCCCATAGACCATTAATGAGTGTTCGTCATATGTCACCTGGTTTGTTAGTCTTGTACGATGGAATGGAATATACGAAGCAAGACGAGAATAGGAAACTGCATTATGTTTAGAATTGACTTCATAACTTACAATATCCTGTAATCCATCGCTATCCCTCTCAATAATCATATTCTTTCCACCGACATTAATGGATAGAGCAGCAACTTGAGCCACCCAAGAAATCGCCGTTAACGCACGTAAGAACCTCATGATTGGAAACCAATTATGCCCACTCCTATATTGCAAGACTGAAAGGACAAAAGTTTCTTGAATATTCCCCCAGGAACATATAGTTTTAATAGCTTTCCAATTCCCCCACCCCCTCTTCCGCCCCCGCATACATACAGGGACACCACATGCATTCACTGCAACTTCATCATTTTTAGATGAAATGACATCTCCTCCCTTTACAAATACATATGCACCTACACATCCACCATCCCAACTTTGCCACCAACAACCCAGGACAGGTACCTACAACCCCTCCACCCTTCAAAGTACGGTATTCCAACCAACCAATCGGAAAAATATTGAATATTTTAGCCAAAATGGAGAAAGGTGGACGGAGCGGAGTATCATCATTGCGATTAACGCACCAACCGGATCATTCGGGGAGATATACTTTATTACAAGTATATGTATATCATGTTTGTGATATGATGACAGGTTGGATGGATGGTTAGTCGAACGAAATTGGTTCGGTTGCGGAGTATGCATATCGGGAGTCAAGGTTACCGGCTTCCCCTCTTTTGTATGTACCGAGCGAGGGATGTCAACCGCAATGTTCCGTTCTAATAGATTTGAAAAAGTACAGTAGCACCCAAGCAAAGTAGAATCTCTATAAGCACACCAGTAGGAAGAGTGAAGAGATGAACCTCGCAAATGTCATAACACACCATAGTTACACATAATTCACAATATTAGCAGCTAAAAGCCAAAGAACTTACACCCAATTGGCCATCTAGAATTGTAGAAATGTCCTCCAAGTTGAAGCAAGACTTCTGCTCTCTCCAGGACTTTTAGAGAGCAAGACAAAAACAAAAAGGAAGAGGAAAAGGAAACTCACGGCAGCAACTATCAAATCACGTGTATGACCGAAAATCAAAAAAGCACAGACCAACAACTTTTTCAATCCAAAGCCTGATAACAACTTCTCTCTAGCAGAGAAGCCAAAGTCTCATCTGCCATACACACCACCCAATCTCTAAAATGGCAGTCTCTCTCCTCCGGCGTTTCTTAATGCCCTCTCTGCGACCTAGCATCATCGCCGCCTCCGCACCAAGTACCCTCCAAACCACACAATTCCCCCTCACCACGCCATCACCCACCTCAGCGAACACACGCACCGCCAACCCCCGCCCCTTCAGCAGCTCATCCATCCTCCACGCAACCTATTCCCAAGTCGCGCGCGGGTGTCGCAAGCCCCAACCTGCACGAAAATCCGTCTCACCCGCAATGTCGTCATCGAATTCGCCTTCCCTAAAAGGCGTCTGTCTCAAAGTAGGAATCACCAAACCCAAGAAGCCCAATTCGGCGGAGAGGAAAACGGCGAGGGTGAGATTGTCGACGGGAAGGATTATTACGGCTTATATACCCGGGTCAAGTGGTTAATTGTCTAGTT
>JWJA01004537.1:0-23133 GCA_000812885.1 Lanzia echinophila
CGCAATTGAAGATGTCGTTGCCACTAGGAAACTAGGTCAAAATCCCGGATCCTCGTCCTAGCCATTGCAGATTGTTCTAAGTTGTACTGCATACTCAAGTACAGCTGACGTAATCTTACATGTTACGCAGGACCTTAACTCCTCCCTAATCGGGTGCTAATCCCGAGCACCACAATTCTCCTACCATTTTTCGAAAATCCATATCAGATCTAATTCGTTATCCATTTCAGAAAAGCTCATTCAATGATTATCTGATACTTGGACATTGTAAATCTGACTTCTGAATTTGAATGGATTTGTAGTTGGAAAGTTTTTTGAAGGACATATCTCGTGTTGTGGTAGAACTAAGAGAATTATTGCCCCGCTGGTGCGCCAATCAACCACTTTCACTTATTTTCGTTCACAATATACAGGCTGTCTTCGACTTTCAACATCTTCTCGATGTCAAGCGTTATTATTTCGTTCGATGATCGGTATGTAATCTCGTTGAGGGGTGTTGTCGCAGGAGATCTAAGTCCGAATCCATCCTTCATTTCATCATTAGGCCTAGGAGCTCGTCGGAAAAGTGGACGAAGAAAAGGTATCGAAGAAACTATGATAACTGTACAATTTTCTACCGCACACCACACAACAAAATTGACTGTCGTATCTTCTCTTCTGGTCAGTTATGCAAAAATTGGATCAAGTGGCTGCTATTCACTCACATGTCTCGTCGTCGCTCTCATCCACTGTAAGGCAAGTTCTGATGACCGATGCAACTAAAGGACTGGTGGCTGTTAGTAAGTAGACATGTTGGATAGGTTTTACACAAGAACTTACAAGCTGCTTAACCCAAGCAAAAACGACAAAGCAATCTTGCGACGCAGTTGAAGGTGGAGATTCCTGATGACTGCGATGGGGAGAACGGTGAGACAAAGATCCGTGAATGAACTACTAGTGCCCTGGAAAATCGCAAGGTCCTTCTGCAGGTTCGCTGGCCAGCACTGGTCTGCGTGTAGCTCACGAGCCCATAAATAAGAGATTTTTGAACACATGAAGAACATCAAGATTATTGTTGAAATATTCGCAAACAGACTCTGTATAATCAGAAAATACAAAAACCTTCTTACCTTTCGATTTTGTCCCATTAAAGTAAGGAGATAAACAGCAAAGGATATTCTCCCAAAGGAAGATGCTATGATGCCTGCGACACATTAGTACACTTCACATTTAGGAAGTCGGCACTACTTACTAAAGGGGTCGCCGATAAATTCCGCCATCATCGCTTGGTGACTTTGATCTTCAGTAAGATAATATGAGTGCCTTCCAAGTCCAAATGTAATTCCCCATGTTACAAAAGATACATGGCTGACACCAAACACCTTCCCGTAAATTTAGCAGGGAGACAATCTAGAGGTGATCTATACATACGATAGCAAGTGTTATCAAAAGGTCCTCAAGAGCGAAAGGAAGATCTATCTTCAGCTTGGCTACTAATCGTAACATTATCATTATTGCTGAGATTCCATACAGTGGCCAGCATATTAGGAGTATCCGAGGAGCTGAGATTCATTAGTTCATCGTCGTCCGCTATACAAGGAAGAATAGGATTTACCTCTAGAAACATCTCCGCCATCGGGCTCGAGTACACGCTGCAGACTGACTTCAAACGTACTCTCCATGATGATTAGGTACTAAAGTTGCAGGAGTACATGTATAAATCACATAGAGCACTGGAATTCAGGTCTTCGCCATGGACCACAACGACTTTCAATGGGATTATATTTAAGATAATGCCCATGCAAACCTAAATCTTATAATATGGAGATACATATCTACTTGGGACACGTCAAATGCTAGAATTGATAGCTCCTTGGGCGATTCTATAGTTGATGCATAATCTGACAGCTTCTTGTCCACAGGAAATCTACAGAGATGTCTTGGGATTCTAGGGCTTACAGCCCGTTCCATGTAGAAAACAATATTATTCAGACGATGAAAAGCTATACATGTTGAGACACGGGAGTCTGGGCGTAAAATGCCGAGATTGACAGAGGATTCCTGGGAAAGGTGACATACCCTTGATATGTCACCTTTTCCAGGAAATCAATTGAAATCTGACAACTTGAATGTGAATGATCTTAGCAAGTAGTACTTTGGAGCCCATAGAACGACAGTATTGTACTCTACGCGTTGGATTATTGATTGGGAAGCTGAACGAACTCATCGGGAAGTTATTGAAATGACAACATGCTAGAACTACCTGTCCATCACAGGGTGTACTCATCGTCGATCACAATTATGGGCGTAGAGTACACCAAATCATTGTTTCGGTATCCGCAAGCATGATGCTAGATGTACCAACATATTTGAAAGGATTGATGCCATCCGGATGTATGGACTTTGTACAGAGAATGTGAATGGAAAAGTGATAACGGATGAAGTTGTGAATATATGAAGATGAAGATATAAGATATGTTCCATGCACGATTCAAGTTGTCATACTTGACATTCATTCTAGAAACATCGATTGTTGCAGGGAAATACTAATATTTGGGTCCCCTGTTCCATCTTGCCGGAGTAAGGTCCACTCAAATCAGCTCATACCCTTAACATATATTGGTGAGATCATCTTGTGAGTGTACGAAAATGGTTTCGAGAGGAGAAGTAAAAAAACATATCTTTTAGTTCTATCCAAGGTTGGTAGATACTTCTATCGAGATAAAATGCGAGGAGTTTATAATCGAAATCATTGACCATGTTTCGACCACATAATGCAGCCATATGCATATGTATTACCTTGGATGTCACATTTGATTCCTCCTGCTACTGTAGTAAATACATGTTAAGTGCTGTAAAGGTAGGTATGAATGAACACATACGAGTAGAGCTCAATTATTCTATCTATCAACTACAAAATAGAGAGTAGGTAGGCAGGTAGGTACTAGGTAGGTATATACCTTGGATAGGTTATTAGGATAAAGTCCTTGAGCTAATCACCACATTTGTACTGCGAGTAGCAGTTGTATGCAGTACCTCACACCAAGCTTCGATCATATTCCATTCCGTGAGAGTGTAAGTATGAGATCAGGTAAAAGAGAGAATGAATGACCTCAGATCTAAGATCTACAATATTCCGTTTGCATGAATCGTTCCAACTTCAATTCTAAGTTACTCGAAATCCTTAAGACGTCATAATTTTGGGGGAAATGGTGAATTACTAGTAGAAGAGAACAGCTTAGAGAGGAGAGGAGATATTTGGTTGGTTGGTTGTTTGTTTGTTTGTTCACTCCAAATTCTTTGACCATCTTTTTAAATTTCTGCACAGCCACATGATGTTTCAGTCCTTGTTTCTAGCCACAATTTTAAAAAGCCACATTCACTAAATAGTTGTGCTATGACGCCACATCCGGAGCTTACCATGTTCTAAAGTTACTATGACGATTAAGAACATGGGTTAGGATTTCATGTAACCACTCCACGCTAATTAACCAAGGCACAAAAAGAGGGGGATGCTTTTAAGTACTAAGTATGTTTGAACATAGTTCCCGTACAAGGGGTAGATGATCAATATCCAATTGGCTTTCAAGAATGTTGGTGATTCAATTTTAATGCGGCTTGGCCCTGACAGCAAAACATGAGGCTAGCTTGAGGATCTTCCGATTTTGCGATTCTGCGGGGTAGGATTCACTCTAGCTCTACCTTGCATCCTTTCAGGTTGGGTATGACGCCACAATTCGATCATTCTTTCATGGTAATTGTATCATCCCATTGACCTTTACCATTCCAAGGCAGATTAACTGCGGTAAGGTCTCCTAATGACCAAGAAAATCAAGATTGTGGTTTGTATTATTGTGTAATGTGTGGAGTGTCAAGGTGTTTTTTCTTTGCTCAAATGTCTATATAAGGATCTCCTTTCCTCCCCCCTCTACTCTTTTCTTTTCATCATACAAACCATTCTACTCTCGAATAACTTCATACACTTGCAACCCAAAAACTTTTTTACAACTCTTACAAGAACTCAAAGGCACTTTTAACTCATTCAAAATGACTAAATCCGGAGAATCTACTATGGACAAAGTCAAGGACGTCCTTCACTTGAACAAAGACAAGCACGCAACAGACACAACCCACACTGGTACTACTGGCACTCACACTGGCACTACTGGAACCCACACTGGTACTACTGGAACTCACACTGGTACCACAGGCACTTCTGAAGGTGCTTATGGACCACACTCTACGAAAGTCGCAAACGCTGCCGATCCCCGCATCGATTCGGATCTTGATGGCAACCGATCACATGTACCTGGCACATCTCATGCAACTGGTGCTCATGGACCACATTCAACCGCTACCGGAAATGCTGTCGACCCACGAGTTGATTCAACTTTAGGCGGTAACCAATCTCACGGCGTCACTGGCAACCAGTCTCATGGTCTCACTGGAACCCATGGCACAACCACTACAACCCATGCTGAGGGTGCCCATGGACCTCATTCTTCTCGTCTTGCAAATGCAGCCGATCCACGTATTGATTCAGATATGGACGGCAATAGAATCCCCAACCAGACCACCTCTGGATATGGCACTTCTGACCACATTGGTTCAACCGGTACAACTGGCGCCCATCATCAACACGCTGGTACCACGACTGGCACACATGGCAATACAGGCTTCGGCGGAGGTATTTCCAACTCCTCCAATGCTGGTCCACACAATTCAAGATTGGCCAATCAGGCTGATCCTCGCGTGGATTCTGATTTGAGTGGAGGTAATGTCCTTGGTCGCTCCCACGCTACTCCTGGCAGTGGAAATGCACAAAACACAGCTGGACCTCATAATAGCGACATGTTGAACAAGTAAGTCTCCCATTCGAACAAATGTACTTTCATGATGCTAATTACTCTTAGGGTTGATCCTCGTGTTGATTCCGATATGGACCGCTCAAAGACCGTTGGTGGCAACAAGACCTACACCTAAATTTCTCATTCAAAGGTATGTGTTATCCTTCTTGCATGTTTTCATTCCCTAATCTAACATTCAAGTTCAGGAGTTTTATGCGATACCCGAAGATGGAGCATCAAATAATCGGAAGCTGTTCTTCACGCAACATTTGTATTTTTCTACTATGATGACTTGACGGATGGGATGGACGGGATGGAGGGGATACCTTGTACTTTAGGATGGACTCTTCTTTATGAATGATGAATATCACGTTGTCTTCAAATTGATATTGCCTTTATTTGTGACCACATGTGAAGATTTTCTGACTTGGTAGTGGTGATCAGAAGATGTGTAGCAACAGAAAATGCTATCACGATAATCTGGTGTGGAATAACTTGACCTAGCTCTCCTGAAACAAAATCTTTGAAAAGCGGGGGCGGAGATGAATAATATGGAATGTGGGGTTTTCAAAAGAAATATTCCCGACTTAAACCCGAATTCAAATCCCATGAGCTACCTAGATAGGATATTACCAAGCTGACACCTCCAAAGGGCGCAAATTGTAAGAAAAGACGATATCGATGTTAAAAATAACAAGTTGAAGTCGCCGTTACACCAAACCCCTTATTCTTTTATACTCCTTGATGATAACAAATCGTGAAAAGGGTGACGAAGAGGCTCTTGCTGACATTAGATACTAATAGTTCACTACTCAACTCGGCATTTGAAAATGGGACAGGTTATGTTAAGCTCTCGGACATAAGGATGTAAACCATATTAAGTCATCGATCTTTGACCTCGAATGCTTAAAAGTCATCAGAAATAATTTGGAGGTGTGAAATACTTATACTCAAGATCTCAAACATCGCGGGATGTCTGATAATTCAACTCGAGATGGAGAACTGGGAGAGAAAGATGTAGACGAGCAGAATAACATCGCCACAAATCCCCCACAAGCTCGCAATGGCAACAACAATACCAGCAAGCCAAGGCGACCTCTGGGCGCCATGGTTGAGAATTTCGCACCCTCATGGTTAGCTAGATATGTATTAACTAAATGAGTGTTCACTGACGGTTTAAGGTTTGCGATATCTATGAATACCGGTATCCTGGGCCTCATTATGCATGCATTTCCCTACCAATTTCGAGGCCTTCCCGTGCTTTCAACAATCATGTACATTCTTGATCTGATGCTCTTTATTGTCTTCTCTATCATATTTATCTCTCGTCTGATAGCATACCCGAGTTCTGCGTGGGAGAAAATATCGAGAGATCCTAGCCAATTGAGTTACCTGTGAGTTAGCGACTGTGACTCTTATTGTGCTAGAGAACAGGAGCTAATGGAGTTTTCAGGGCGACTTGGCCGATTACTTTCCTTACATTGGCGGTACAGACAGCAATGATTCCTAGCAATGCTTCATGGGGAGGCTACGGATTCACGATATTGTCCTATGTGATGTGGTGGATTGGAGCTGCATGGATGTTCTGCACGAGCTGCTTCGTTTACATCACGATATTCAAGCTCAACATCGTAGACTACTTTACCATCCCTACCTCTATGGTGATACCGGCCGTTGGGGTCGCGACGGCTGCTGCGACTGGTGGGTTGGTGGTCAATTATTCGTTTGAGATGCCTGCACGTCTGGCTTTACCGATTGTGATGTTTGGGTACCTTTTATTGGGGCAAGGAATATTTCTGGGTGTTATTCTGTTCGCGCTGTATCTCCTCAATTTGATGGCCAAGGGTTTGCCGAAAGGTCCAATGGCTCCGTCGTTGATTCTGCTGGTAAGCATGGGATGATGTGGCATTTGTTTCAGCATACTGACCTTACATTGCAATAGCTTGGACCCCCTGGACAAACAGCAACAGCATTGCAGGTACTTGGCACCGCTGCAAATACAATGGGAGTATTTGGTGGCTATCACAAGGGTACATTCCTGCAATCCGAGCCAGCAGCATCACTTGACGCAGCAAGTATTATGATTTCACTGCTCCTATTTGGATTCGGTATTTTCTGGACGATAGTTGCCCTTTTTGCCATCATAGAATCCTTCTGGAGACGCGAAATGAAGTGGACATTCGTTTGGTGGAGCACAATATTTCCTGCAGGTATGTAGTGGTCTCTAAGGAAACATGTGCGTGTATTGACCTTTATGTTAGCAACGATGAACACAGCTTGCATGCTCTATGCTACAGAAATGGACTCTCCGGCATGGCGTGTACTAACCGCCGGTATATTGCTCATATTAGTGATTGATTATCTTGTTAATTGGGGGTTTACGATATATCAAGCCATTACTAGCGATTTACTGATTCCAAAGTCGGCATGGAAGAGGGCTCAATGAGGCCATCTGTAATTGGGTGCCTTCTGGTCCCTTAATGAGGACTTGTATATTTTACTGCTGTACGATACTAGACATACCATAGTTTTCGTTGGTTTAGACTATCAATATTAGGAAGCCGGGACTTGAGTAAGTCCAAACTCCCGCTGTATTTTGATGTAAATAGGCATCAGTTAAAGATGGGCAGTAATATTAATTTGGGCATTTTGCAACTATAATACGAAGACGAACACCATGGCATCTTCTTATGATTACTGCACCAACAAAATCGCTCAAATGGTCCATTTCTAAAGAAAACGGGGGGTAAAAACATTTCAACGCAAGAGAAAATCTGAATAAGAGATGCAACAAACATGAAATTGACATTCGCTGCGCCCTAGAACATCTACTTCCAAACAAGAAATCGCCCAAATAAGCCTTTTCTATAAAGGGCTATGCAACATGGAAAACTCCAAATAAGATATGCAACAAACTAGAAGAGTTATATTGAATAATGTATAGAGAGATAGGCATACAGAGCCGAAGAAGTCTCTGCGATCTTGATCACAACTTAAAAAGTTATATTCCTAATACCACTATCGATAAAGGACGACTTGAGGGTTTTGGAACTCATTTAGGGAAAAAAGTGTGCAGAAGCGAACAGGGAGAGGAAGTTTAGTTCGGAAATACTGGTTCAAAGTTTTATCAATTAATAGGACCCAGTGACTAGCGCCAGGCTCAATCCGTTCAATGATCACGTCCCTATCTCTTGATTTTGCTTGATTATTGCTTGTGCTAGAAACCATAACACTTAATTGCTCTCAATACTACACAATTATGAAATTGTACTAAAACAGGAAATGTACTTTTCACCTGTCTCGTGCTGTTCTATAGGGGATACGCAATTAACATACACCCAGTACGAACAAAATCGCCACTTCTCATAGTCACCTCCTCGGATCTGCCTGCGTTACTTTCGTTCCATTCTCAGGCAAACGCGCCCTAAACAGCGCCGCATACGGTTTCTGTCTCCTATCGATCCCTCCTTGATAACTGGGCAATTTCCACAGCTGGTTCTCCGTGAAGTATATATAACCGTCTGTACCCACCGACATCGTATCCGTCCAGCTAAATCGTGGATCCCTCACAAATGGTTCGAATAGGCCTGTTTGGGGGTTATAGATGATGATTGAATTGTCTTCCATGCTGCCCGCGTATATATTCCCATTACTATCTGTCTCAAGACCGTCTGAGAGCCCTTTCGTCCCAAGAAATTGTACGGCTGAATTGGCTTTGCGAACTGCATTGGGACTTCGGTCTAGCAGTAGCGCAGTGGGCACGGAGTAGAGGTTTCGTGAGCCGAGGGGACCGAAATATAAAGTCTTTGCATCAGCTGAAAGCGCGATTCCGTCAGACCCGACACTGATGGTTGTAATGGGACTGTTATTGCCACTGTTCATATAGATAGGCTCGCCCCAGATAGTAGGAACGAAACCTTCATTTGCAAGAACGGCGGGGATGTTTTCCAGCATTCGCCATGCTTCTTTACTGCCAAGATCAACTACAACGATGCCGTTGCGACCTGTAGGGCTGCTGTCGGTTATATATGCAACGCCTTGTCCAGATGGTGTCAACCCTGGATCCAAATCAAAGCGTACATCGTTGAGATACGACTCGGGAAGAGCTGCCGTAGGACTGAATATTATTGTGGTGAAGATGCTGTTGTTTTGCAAGTCGACGCCGATAAGTTTGGGACCTCCATATGATGCTACGAGAAGTGTACCATCTGGAGTAGCTGTTCGTCCAGTGTCAAGAATCCACAATCGGTCGGCTGGGTCAACTACAACCGATTGAACACCAATAAGGTAATCCTGGTGGTTTGCACTGGAAATCGGGATAGTGGTGTAGTTTATCCGGCCACCTGGGGGGTAGTTGATCTGTGCATTTGGAAACGGGGATTCTGTAGTATTAGAGACAAGCTCTGCAACTGTGTAGTTGATGTTTGTAGGGTCTAGCCCAGGTGGGTAGTTTGAGAATTTGCGACCGCTCGAAGACACAGCTACACCAGTGGGCCATTCGTCGTAATAGAGGTGAACGATTTCGACGCTTGGCCCAAACTTCCCAGGGTCGGATTGTATGTTCTCTGCAATGCAGAAGGCCCCGAAAAGGGCGCAAGTCAACGAGGAAACTTTCATCGTCTAAGTGGAACACAAAGTTAAATTTGAGGCTGACGTTATCAAAAGTCTTTGAGGTTTTGACCAGCTTCCCGTACTTCATATATACCATTATGCAAGTAGAGGTCATCAGGTCTTATGTACTATACTATATAGTACTTGCAGCTACCCCGCTGCCGTCACCTTAATAAGCAGGTAGCATCTCGAGTTTCTTGATTTAGAGATCATCCCGTCCAGGAAACGGAACAAAGTCCAATGCATTGATCGTTGAACCAATCGATAAAGAGACGCCTGGACTCCAGGAATTTGTGTTGTATGAATGTCTAGTAAACTGAGTGCATTTATGACGATTGTGTAACACCAACGCTATTTTGACATTTGGTAGATGGCAAGCATTCGCTGAAATGAATGCGTAAATTGTCTTATATGAGGGAGCACACCCTATAATACTTCATTCCGTCTTTTGTAAAACAAGTTATAAATGAATTCTGAGAATCTAAAAGACTCAAGAAGTTCAGATGGTCGCAATACGCCAAGTCTCAATCATTTGAGATGTACTCAAATGTCCAAGAGATTGAAAGTACGTATACTGTTCTCGGGTAATAGCTATGCCATGGCTATTGAGTACTTGTATAAACCGCTGCTAAGCATCATAAGCTCCACAATATCCAGCGACCATTCCATGGAATAGGTATATCAAGAGGTCGGAAGTATTGAGGCTCGCTGATAGCGAAGCATAATGATCAAGTAATAAGTGTTGACAACTTATCTAGCTTTTCTATGTTTGAGTACAATCGTGTGTAAAGGCCTTCATTGTATGTTTCTTCGTATTCCAGTATCGTGAATTCGACACAGTTGCAACAGATGAAATACTATACGCAGCTCTAGGAAGCAGTATATCCGCACGACCTCAAGTAGTAACAACTTAATAAGTGAGGATATATTCCAAGTTGAGTTTGATATATATCATCTGAAGTTTGAAAAAGATGAAAAATTGTGGGAACCCCAAAGATGGTGCTTTATCTAATCCAGTGATGCTCTCTGGTCTAGATCCAATGATGACTTCGTGAAATGCTGCGATGTTCTTGACGATCTTATTTTATGATAAAAGGCGTTTGGGTGTTCTAATAGCCGAATCCATATACCCATCAAGTATACAAGCGACAACATCGACTTATTCTTTGGAATACTTTGTACATACACTCAAAAATTTAAAAGGGGTCGTTTCTAAATTTAGGTTGCAAATCTTGGCCATGATATTGGTAGTGTGTCATTTACAGGGTTTCCAACGTTATTTTAGGGCCGAAGCAGGTCTCCACAAATGCCCACATAAGCCCACGATTTGTTCTAACCGGGGAAGCTTAGACAGACTCCGTTCCCCAAACGCGCTGCTTATACAAATGTAATAACAAACTTACTGATGCCCAACATCAACTTGGAAGTAGGTTTGTTTCTCTTCCCCATTGCACCCTTTGACTTTCTTTTCACTTGATTTGAAGAGTCAATCTCAAACGTACAAATATTCTTGAACCTCTGCAGGTAAAATTGGAAGCTTCTTTTGCAACAAATGAGCTGAGTAATTACGTATAGTTGCTGTAACAGCTGAAACTATAAATTACTCTTCATATCTCCTAAATATTGAGTTCCAGTTTGGGCATTGGCACAACAATGGCTTATCACCGAGAACCAGACCAAAGTCGCGAGGGGTTATTGCAATCGTACGAATTGGACGAGAGAGAGCGCAAGTCAATCGACCAACAATCCGAAGGATCTGATCTCGATCTCGATGCTACCGACTACCTCAATTCAAAACCTTCCAAATCTACTGCTTCGGCGTATCAGACCAGCAATGAACTCAAAAAGTCTCGGCGTACATTTGCTCGACGTTCGAAGTGCCTCTTGCTCACACTTGTTATTGTCATCGTATTTTGGACATCTTTGGCGGGCGGTGGGTTCTGGTTGTACAAACAATCGCCATCGACCGGACAATCGCCTCCATGGTACCCTACTCCACAAGGTGGCACACTATCACAATGGAGCGAAAGTTACCAGAAAGCTGCTGCCATGGTCGCGAAGATGACACTGCCCGAAAAGGTCAATATTACAACGGGCACTGGGTGGGCTATGGGCTTGGCTGTGGGAAATACTGGCCCAGCTTTGAATGTTGGGTTTCCTGGCCTTGCTCTGCAGGATGGACCTTTAGGTCTACGATTCGCAGATAACTCCACAGCGTTCCCCGCCGGTATCACGGTCGGTGCGACTTTCAACAAGGACTTGATGTATAAACGAGGGAAAGCACATGGCGAAGAAGCTCGACTGAAGGGTATCAACGTCCTTCTGGGGCCGTGCGTAGGTCCTTTGGGACGCATGCCTGCAGGGGGGCGAAATTGGGAAGGATTCGGCACAGATCCATATCTACAAGGCATTGCAGCGGCAGAAACGATAAAAGGTATTCAAGAAGAAGGAGTTATGGCTACAATCAAGCATTTTATTGGAAATGAGCAAGAGCATTTCAGGCAAAGCTTCGAGTGGGGTCTACCAAATGCCATGTCATCCAATATTGATGACCGAACACTTCACGAATTATATGGATGGCCATTCGCGGATGCTGTCCGTGCCGGTGTTGCTAGTGTTATGTGTTCATATCAAATGTTGAACAACTCATATTCGTGTTCGAATTCGAAGTTGATGAATGGTATTCTCAAAGACGAGCTCGGATTCCAAGGATTTGTGCAATCAGATTGGCTTGCACAACGTTCTGGAGTGGCGAGCGCCCTCGCCGGTTTAGATATGAGTATGCCAGGAGATGGCTTGAGATGGGCGGATGGCAAGTCCTTATGGGGCCCCGAATTGACTAAAGCCGTGCTCAACGGTTCATTGCCAGTTGCAAGACTCAATGATATGGTAACAAGAGTCGTGGCTTCTTGGTATCAGCTTGGGCAGGATGACAAGTCGAAATTTGAAGGTGGTCCCAATTTTTCCTCGTGGACCAATTCCCAGAAAGGCCTTATATCTCCTGGTAGTGACGATGACAAGGATGAGAGGATTGTAAACCAGTTTGTAAACGTGCAAGGATCTCATCATGAGGTAGCCCGTCAAATAGCTACGGAAGGTACGGTCCTTTTGAAAAACGAGGGCAATTTCCTCCCATTGTCCAAGGAAGGTTGGCCTTCAGACCACGAACTTGTCTATCG
The DNA here is from genome assembly GCA_000812885.1 of Lanzia echinophila. Classification (NCBI taxonomy): domain Eukaryota; kingdom Fungi; phylum Ascomycota; class Leotiomycetes; order Helotiales; family Rutstroemiaceae; genus Lanzia; species Lanzia echinophila. The sequence continues at coordinate 12,617 of JWJA01004537.1, forward strand.
AATAGGGATATTTGGTGAAGATGCAGGAGAAGGCGACGGAAATCCAAACAGTTGTCCTGATAGAGGCTGCAACAAAGGTACTCTCGGCTCAGGATGGGGTTCTGGAGCTGTGGAATTTCCCTACCTAGTGTCGCCCATAGCCGCCCTGAGGAAGTCGTTTAATACCGATCATGTTTATATCACAGACTTTCCAACGAACACTCCGCCCTTCAAGCAAGGCCCACCGATTCTCAAAGACCAGGATGTCTGCATTGTCTTCGTCAATTCTGATGCTGGAGAAGGTTTCATCAGTTCTGGTGGCATACGTGGAGATCGTAACGATTTGAATTTACAGAAAGGCGGCGACAAGCTTGTCAAAGATGTCGCTGAGGGTTGCGGAGGAGGGCAGGGCAGTACAGTCGTTGTGATTCATGCTGTCGGACCTGTTGTTGTTGAGGACTTTATTCACCTTCCAGGAATTAAAGCCGTTCTTGTGGCAAATTTGCCCGGCCAAGAAAGCGGGAACGCTATTGCGGACATTCTACTCGGTAATGTCAATCCAAGTGGCAAATTGCCCTATACTATTGGAAAGTCACTCCAAGATTACGGCCCTGGTGGTCAAATTTTATACTACCCCAATGGACTTGTTCCTCAACAAAACTTTACCGAGGGACTGTACATCGACTATCGTTATTTCGACAAGTATGAGATAGAGCCATCATTTGAGTTTGGATTTGGGCTTTCATATACCAAATTCGAATACTCGAATCTTAAGATTGACTCTGTTTTGCCCAAATCTCGTTATCCTGCACCTCGCCCCAAGGGCATTCCTCCGCCTAGCTATGATCAAACGATTCCAGATCCCAGCGAAGCTCTGTTCCCTTCAAGCGTTAGGAAGTTATCCAAATTTATCTACCCATATATCGAGAATATATCGGACGTGAAGAAAGGTAAGTATCCATACCCGGAAGGTTATGAGATTGAGCAACCTCTTTCACCAGCTGGCGGAGGAGAAGGAGGAAACCCTGATCTATGGAACGTATATGCTACAGTCTCTGTGGATGTAAAGAATATCGGGCCCGTTCTCGGCTCTGAAGTGGCGCAGTTATACATAGAGTATCAGAACATCGCTGGCGAGGATGCAAAGGTAGATTACCCAGTCAGAGTTCTACGGGGATTTGAGAAATTTGAGCTCGCAAAAGATGAGACGAAGACAGTCAAGTTTGATTTGACAAGAAGGGATTTGAGTTACTGGAATGTAGTTGAGCAAAACTATATCATGCCAACCGAGGGTACATTTACAATAAAAGTCGGAGCGAGTTCAAGGGATCTCAGGGTCTCTGGCTCTCTATGATTTAAGGGACTGAGATATCTGGGGGTTTTGGTGTTTTGATTGGGGTTTGAAAGAAAAGAAAAGTCGGTGTTTTCCCTACCGTGGCCGTACAATTGGGGGTTTCAAATTGTATCGCGGCGCCGCGACAGCAAGTTCAGGAAATTGATAAGCATATCTAGTATTTGCAAATATTATAGAATTATTTTGTGCACCCCTATGGATCTGTAAAATGAGAGCAATCTAAATGTTAAAAGTTCGCTTTGAAGGTCTTCTCAGACAGAGAACCAGTATCCTCCAATTTTGAGATTGTACCAGTGAATACATAATAAAGTAATTGTGACCATAAAAGTTGAAAATTGGTGGTGGTACGCGAAGCCATGGAGACATGAAGACATTTTTGACCGTATAAACCTTATACGGTAATCGCAAGTCCCGCAAAATTGTATAAATACCCATTTGGTTCTCTTTTTATTTGTTTGCTTCTTCTTCATCTCCACAAAACTTCCTTTTTTCTTGCGACTCTCTACTCACCAAAATAACAAGTGTGTCTCGTTTCTAAAATATCGAAATGGCGTTCCCCTTCCACACACATGTAGGTAGTGGCCCTGGAGGTTTAGCGCTATTGCAAGGAATGAACGAAGCAATCAGCCTGAACAATTCCGCGAATCAACTTAGTAACCAGGGCGATTTGGACGGTGCAGAAAAAGCACATCTTCGAGCACTTCAACTCAAAATCCAAGCTTCGGGAGAAGATTCCATCACGGCTGCTTTGACGAAGAATGCGCTCGGAGAATTATACATGCAGATGGAGGGCAGGTTGGATGATTCCTTGAAAATGCTGGAGGCTGCTGATAAAGTCCGATCTGGTGTGTAGACCCACTGTGTTCTTGGAGTTTTGGGGATTTATACTGACTTATGTGGCGTTTAGAGAGTGATGACTTCGACGCGGCTTGTACCCGGGATAATCTCGGAAGAGTATGGGAGATGAAGGGCGATATGGTGAAGGCTAGAGCGGCAAGAGAGCGCATTCCGAATAGTATGATTTGTTGCAATTTCAATGTAAGTTATTGCAGGTTATTCTGTCTTCTTGACTCGAACTAAACAGTTTAACATATGAGGAAATATATTGCTGGAGAAGTGCTAATTTGTGAACCAAGTGTCCGAAATCCGCCGTCTGGAAGATGTCCAAGAGAGCGGATCTCAAACAATGTACGAAATGTAAATCGGCGTTTTATTGCAGCCAAGATTGCCAGAAAGCGGATTGGAAAGAGAGACATAAGAAGTTGTGTAAAGAGGTATTGGATCCATGGTCTCTTGAATGAAGGATTGGTTATGATATGATTGGGTAGCGAATGCTTTGGTTACTTTCTGGTGGTGTGGAAAGTGGAGTGGATGGATGTGATATATTTCACGGATGTGCTACGAGTGATGGGATAGGGTCTTACTTAGGTCGTTCCTTTCTCTTGTGAGTCAAACCACAAAGGTGCACATATGAATGATGAAGTAATATCGGAAAACGTGTCTGAAGATTCAGTGATGTGTCTGTGTTTGTTCTACCGTATGATGGCTTGCCCAGTTCCCAGTGCAAGTTTTGTCCACGTCTTTCGGTTTAACGGATCAGAGTTCTCTGTTTTGGACTTCGCATTTAGTGATTTCGACGTTCTATCATCCTTTTCGATACATACCGATCCTTCAAATAACCGGAGCATTTTCGCTACATCCCATCCGTAGAGATATCTTTATAGCTCCTCCGATGGTATACTATTCACTCGGCTTCTGATACTAACAAGGTGATCACAAATATCAGGATTCAAAATATGGAATTTTCTTTCTTCCTCTATCATATCCTAGCTACCGTAGAACCTCAAACGCTTCATGCTCGTAGCCTGCAATAGTACTAAATATTAGAGCAATATATTCCACCAAACCGTATATCCATTACTTTAAGCCGCTCCCAACATAAAAATTGCCGTCGTAACACATAAATTAATCCTAACCAAATTACAAATGAAAGTCGTATCCCAAAATTCCGTAGACCGTCATTAAAATCCCTCGTTCACTCACACCCTTCACACCCCCGAATCAATCTCATCCACTTCCCCTCCAGCCGCCGTATACGCATCCCATGCCCCACAGGTTTCCTGCACAATACTCTGAATCGAATTCCTCCGAGCGCCATCCGCTACAATTAAATCCGGTCGTTCTAAAATATTGATTAACAAGCCAGCGGAATTATGAATCCCGGTATGGCAATGCAGCGGCCATACACCGGGATTATCGGTCTCGAATTCGATAATGAGGTAGCTGGGATTGCTTTCGGAACCGGGTCGAAGAAGCTGTGTGTCGCGACGCAGAGGATTGTAGGCGTTGGTTATGGTTCCATCCCAAGCGCCAACGCCTTCGGCGAGCACGAAGAAATCGTGTCCGTGTAGATGCATAGGGTGAGGCGTATCGGCATAGTTGAGAATATGCATGCGAATGGAGGTGGCTGTGGAAAAATTGTAGACGTTCCAATCCTTTGGGAAGGTGGAGGTGGGTGTTCCGGATGCGGCGAGGCTGAGGAGGGGGGAACTGTGCGGTCAGGAGGTTAGTTCAATGCATGGGTGGGCAGCGGGGTGTGGATGTGGGGGAGGACGAACTTGTAGTCGGCTCGGAAGGTGGAGTTGTTGACTGTGAAGAGTGCGTTGCCTGAGGCGTTGACTTGGATACTGATCTCGAGGTCTTGAGTGATAGCTGGGGCATCAGGGGGCGTGATCGGTGTATAAGGAGTTGTCATATGCAACGGGTCCTTCAAGACATTAGCATGCGTATGTTCGAAATAAGAGCATAAAAAACGAGGAATTGGAATGTCTAACATTAGCACAATCATTACTATCCCATCCCACACCAGTGGTAGTGGGAACCGCATTCGTATCCGCGTTATCATAATACACTGCCGCTAGCGCATGGGAATTCGAACAAGTAAGAGCCATGCAAGGAACATCCAGATCAGAACGCATCCACACGGCATCTGTCTCCTGTCCGGAAGCTACAACCAGAATATCGAGTCGTTGACCTATCGCAAGGGTCACTACAGTAGTTGTGTAGGGTATGATAGGTACATAATCAACAGCAATTACTTGCAACTGATGACTATCTATCTGAAACTTCTGAGTGCCAGCGCTACCAGTATTGATGAGCCTAAGACGGTGAGTCTTTCCTTGGACGAATTTGAATTTCGAGATGCCGGCATCGTCAATGCAAGTTCCGTTAGTTGTGGAGTTGCATCCGAATATGCCTTTGCCGTTGATGAGATTGTTGTCAACGTTAGGGAAGATTGGGCCGACGGGAACCTTTGTGAGTAGATTTGAGAGAATATTGCGGTATGATTGGTGGTAGTAATCCGACTGTTTGTATCAGTCATTACAATTCTCATCCCGTGTTAGGAGTGAACTCACCAGCATTACGGGTCCGAGGTCGATGTCATAAGGAAAATTTTCGGGACTGGATGGGGTTAGTAAAGGCCCACAGTGAGTAGCGAGCAAAAGATCCTACCCGTAAATAATCATTGGCCCATAGAGACCATCACTATACTGAGCCGAAAAGTGAGAATGATACCAACTCGTACCAAAAGCGTCGGCCCTAAACTCATAAACATGACTGCTGCCAGGCGCAATAGGACATTGTGAGACGGCAGGTACGCCATCAGCCCATGGACTTGACTTCTGCGGCTGGCCATGCCAATGAAGTGTCAAACCTTCTCCATCATTAGTAATATTGTTGGTGACCTTCACGTTAATGATGTCGCCCCAATTAGCCTCAATAAGGGGACCTGGATACTGATCGTTGATTAAAATTACGTCCTTTGCGAAGCCGTCTGGTGATTTGGTTGACCTAGATACTGTGAAATCATAATAGCGTGTGACTCCTGTATTTGGCAAGTTATTGGATCCCGGGGTCGCGTTTCCCCACGGGTATCCGGATGACTTGGTGCAATTAGTTGTATGCTTGAGCGAGATTGTAATCGAAAGGGAAGAAGCATACATTTGTTTGTAGAAAGTGGGGAAGCGTGGAAGCATTTAAACTTCCATAAGTAGATAAGCCTACAAGACCAGTCAGTACATATGTGAACACAAGTAGAGTTGGACTCACCATTAGTATCATATTGAGAAAGAGCAGAACGTAATGAAAGAGCCCTAGCCATTAACCCCTTTATCCACGTCATTGTGACGTCAAACAAGCGATAGGCGAATCCTGCACAACAATCAGTATAAGCCTTGCAAAAGAAAAATGGGGCAATAGAAAGCAGGAGAGGAAAGGGTTATATGTAGAAAGCTTCGAGTATCTTGAGCCGCAAATTTCTCATGAGATCCTTCGAACTTCAGCTCGGCGTCGAGTCTGACCCCAAATGCAATATTTTGAAAGTGTATTGATTTCAAAGAAGGCTAAGTGTGTGAGAATATTACAACTTGATATTGTCTTGGAGGGGTACTTATGTATCCAGATTCAAATGTAGCTCAGCCTTGGTCAACATATGCACCACCGTATACAGTTACTAGTATGTTACTGCTTGACTGCATCGGCATATGCAATGCCATTATATACACTTAGGCTAATTGCTACATACAATTTATCAGATACCTTCGACACCGGTAGAGAGTTGTAAACTACAAGGCTGAAGCTTGCCAATGCCGGGGCGTCTGAAAAGAAAGAGTGACAAGTCATACTTTCTCAATTCAGACATCTCACCATATATTCGGTTGCATAATTGTGCATCTCAACAAGCCCTCCTTCAAAACCCTCCCAATGGGCGATTTCCTCATGCCTCCAGGAAAATTTTCCATATCTTGGAATAATATACTAGTGATGTTACCGCATTTGAGCGCACATTTTCCATAGTCATTCATCTTTGCGATCCTATCGGAACCTAAACTTTAAAATTGAGGCGTTGGGGTAGCTTGCAAGTGGCGTCTCGCTCCGCTTTTGAGTCCAGGGTAGAACCACCCCAAGTTGATAGCTCAAATAAGTTGCCATCGCAACCACTGCAAATACTTGTGATGTTTTCCTATTAAATACTGCGTCGCATCTATCGTGCGTGATGATTCTCGTCGTGCGAGGGGTTGTTTTGGGAGACCCTTGAACACAAACACTATACTCAGAAGTGGCTGCAGATCTCCCACCCGTATTTCCTGTTAACCAAGATACGAAGGATCTCTATCTCCGGGCGCACGGCTGAGGGCATCAGCTTGATTTGATTTCTTTTTCGTATCATTTGCTCTAGTACAATCATGTCTGTTGGCATAACAATGGCGCTGGTTCATGTTGCTGTCCCGTGGGGTGATGAATAAGTTGTATCTGGGCTTCATGTTTCTTTGCTTAGTCGTGGCACACTTATTGATTTCTTATTTCCTAAATAGTAAAAACCACTTACCTCACCAGCCCTAGCTATATACAATGACTAAGCATCACCATCTTGGCACTAGGTTTTGGCGGCTTGGTATTAGTGTAAGACAAACACGTGATGACTATCTGAATCACAAGGTCTGCATCGGGAAGGTGTGAAAATTCCCAGCAGGAGCATCGCGAAGTCTCTTATCGCATCATGTCTCACTAATCGCCTGACTCTCACATCGTCATAATCTTATGAAATCCAGAATATAGTAATAAATTCTCAATGTTTCACGCTATAATTGCCAATAATGCTCTTCCCGGCACATCTAAGATATCCTAAATTCCAATCTATATTTTTTGCGGAACCCCAGTCTTGCAGTTTTCTTGGCGTCATTCTCGACCTAGTAGGGCTGAACTCACGTGCCGTACGTGTCATAGCTAGCGATAACTATCGTCTGCGGCCACGTGCAAACACAATCTCTTGTTCTAGAACATAACCTCCGTCCTCAACTTCCTCATCATCCACAATCTCCATCTCCCCGTCCGCCAACGACCGCTTCTGTTCATGATCCCCCAGCATCTTCCAAAGATTAGTCTCCTCCTCCCCCCAGTGTTGTCAATGGGCGGTTTGTGTTGGCGGGGCGGAGCGAATAAATCGTGGGTTGGTGACGGATTGGGCTGCTTAAATCCCTAAACCGCAAAGTGCCGGATGGGTCGTTGGGCTACCTAAACCTTGAAACCGCAGAGTGCGGGCGGGTTACGGGTTGCCTGAGACAGTCTGTGCAGTGGACCGCCCATTGACCAACACAACACTCTATCCTAGACTCTGGAAACGGAACATTTCCCTATCTATTTGTCCTTGCATCTCATCTTTCGACTCGGTTTTAGGTCCTTTCTCATTTCTCCAATATTCCGAGTCACTAGATCCCCATCTGATGGTATATTCCCTCTCCTCTCCCATTGACGTGACTTTAATAGTCCTAGCCGTTGAGTATTGGAGAAGGAGGCCGACGATGATCCTCGTCGCCATTGTTGTATTGTGGAAATCGAGTTCAATTTCTTCAATATTTTGAAATGTGCTGTGGATGTGCTGAATGAACCATTTCCACTGGTTATCGACGCTCTCTTCTGACTCTAGTAGTAGCGGAAGCCTTTCTTGAGATCGCCCCAGAGATGCTTGTCTTGGGACTTCGTCAAGTAGATTAAAATCAAAATTCGCTCGGGAGAGAGCGGTTCTCCATAAGGAGAATGGCTGTGTAAGTTGACTGATAGGATGTTAATCCGTGAAGAGATTTCATTTGTGATCTACCCAACTTACCTCTGATACATGTCCGCAATACGTCTCATATCAAGCCTCAATCTTCTAACATTTGAATGGGCCGATCCTGGCAATGTCACCACCTTCTGTCTAACAAAGACATGAAGCTGGTGATATTTGTAGTAATACTTCAAAGCTTCCGAGTACAATGCAGGATCTGCTCGAAGAGCGACAAGAAGTTGTGGAGTTTTACATTCCCAGGGTGGAAGATTTCCGTGGGCCTCAAAGTAGGTTTGATAAAAGACTTTTCGCCCTTCGAAAGCGATTTGGTGAAGGAAAGAATAAGACATTATGATGATATATTGATTGGCTCGATTTCCTTGGATTTCTTTCCTCGATTTTTTGTAACTTTGTCGACCTGAATTTCATGAATTTGTTTCCTGGGATTATGCACGATTTTAAATGAAGAGAGAATTTTAAAGTCTCCAGGCAATGTGCTAAAATAGTATAGCAGTATTGAAAACTAGAGGAAAGACAAACATCCAGCTAATACAATGCTAACTATGTACTAGTACATGGGGAAAAAAGCCAAAACCGTTAAACTAATAGAGGAAAGTCGAGAACCTCCAACGAACATGCTCCTAAACTAGTACAACTATTACAATAACACCGTATTGAAAGTAAGATAGAGCCAGTATTCCAATAGGGACTTTTAGCTGAGCGTTCTTGCTGTTCACACCAATGTTGGTGGGCCTTGATAGACCTTTTCCTAGACCCAATGAGGAAATTCTATCAACGAGAATAATGAATGGTGTTATATAACTATTGAACTTCGCAGAAGTTTATGGGTAGTGTTTATATCATTGATAACATGATGTATTGAAATTATACCTTATTTGGAAGTTTTAGTAGCTGTAGTGATATTAAACTATTCTTGTTTAGATTCGATTCGAACAAGAAGAGAATGTATTTCTGTTGCTTGAGAATGACTTCTTAGCTGGGTTAGGAAAAGGTATTAGACTTAAAGAGAGACTGTTGAGCATAACGAACAGTGAGAACCCCAACGAAAGGTTTCTAATCTTCCCTCCCTCTCCTCTCTTTGGAAAGGAAAATCCACAAATCCCGAGAAAGGAAAACTTACCATATTATCACCGTTTCCTTCTTTCCCTGAGGATGGGATGGCAGAGGTTAGGAACACTCAAATAATTACTGAATAGAGCTCTTCTAAAGAAACCGATGCACCGATTCATCAATAATAGCATCATACACTTCATACCGAAAGTAAAATCAAGAACCTTCAGGTCAAATGATCTAGATGCACCAATTCATCAATGATAACACCATACTGAAAGTAAATCGAAAACGTTCAGGGCAAATGATACTTCAATAGTCAATATCAATAAAATGAAGAGAAAACTTAATAGTCAATATTGAGCTAAGAGAACTCACACAGATAATGATGGCATCACTAAATGGCATCAATATCTGCAGAAACCCTATATATATTGCCTCCTGAACCCAGACTTCCAGTCCACTCTTCTTCCAAAACTTCTTGCAACTTTGCAACATCTTCTCTTTCCAACCACCACTATCAAAAAATCTTCATAACCATCCACAATGTTAGCCCAATACAAAATTGTCACCGACCCAGACTGGGAAATCCGACCCGAGGATATTGATCGTGCTGGGGCAAGTGCTAGGGCAAGTGCTAGTGCAAGTTCTAAGGAAATCCCCCAGATCACCGTCGTCAGTCCCGGAGAGACAGAAAAGACACTGAAGCTCGAACACGACGAAGAAACAGTCGAACGCTTCCCCGACTTCGATGCCACGATGGCTCCGGCTCTAAGAAACGATATTGCCGAAAGCATCGCCGAAAGCTCTCGCGCACGCGATGTTGACAATGATTACAAGATCAAACTCATTGCCGAAGCTCGGGATATCCAGAATGATGACAAAAGCGAAATCACAGTCATCAATACCAATCAACCAACAACTAACGGCAAAAGCAAAGTCATCGCCGAAAGCTCCCGAGCTCGTGATCTCGAACTCGACCTTGACCACGACCATGATCTCGAAATCGAAACCGAAAATGCAATCGCCGCACTCACTTCCTCTCTACCAACCACTGGCAACGTTTCCACTCCCGGCGATTCGTCCCCCGTAAACAGCACTTCCTCAACCGCCGTTGACTCACCCGTCCAGCCCGTCGAGAACAAAGCCGCGCATCAAAGCAAAGAACGTGAAGAAGCAATTGCATGGGCAAGGGAATTTGACAAGGCCCAACAGAATGGTCGCGCTTTGAGTGTGAATGATGCGCAGTTCATCGCTTTCACGAGACAGCTTCGAGAGGATCAGAAATTGACTGCGGCTAGGGCTAAGAATGCACCGGTGCAGGTGCAGGAGAAGAAGAAGGCTTCGTTGAAGGAAAAGTTTAAGGGCTTTTTCTCCTCGAAGAAGAATTAATGGGTCTGTCTCTTCTAGGCGGGCGAGATTGGAAATCGGGTGTTTGGTATTTGGGGTTTGGAGATTTTTTGTTGGTGTTGGTATCACCATAAGGTGATGATGGATCGGTCAATA